>JBCEWC010004208.1:0-27914 GCA_038996855.1 Solanum aculeatissimum | reverse complement strand
AATACACTACACAAACATTAAATGCAATAATTTGCTTGAGAATTCGCAAAGAGTTTAGCTAGAAAAGTGTCAAATGACGAGCGTTTGCGCGACTCATCAATGCTCGTTGTAGATGAAGAAATCATGTTATGGATTTGCATGATTAAACACTTACAACGATAAATTGAAGAACAAGAAATTCGAAATCTCTACGAAAATCAAGATGTTATAACTTAAAAATAAGATCAAAAGTAATCTCCAAGAATAAAATAGTAATCACAAGTAATGAGTTCTGAATGTTCTAACTCTCCTCCTGTCTAAAAAGAACCCTAAAAACCTATTTATAATAAGTAGAAACCAAATCCAAAATAAAATCGAAAAATTGGAATCGGGAAATCAGACAAACAAGGTTATGGGCCGTAGATAAAATCATGGTTGTGGCTGACCTTTGTAGACTGCAATGCACAAAATTAGTCTTCCACCTACGAACCGATCCTATGGGCCATTTTCTAACCTACGACCCGTAAGGGGTTTCGCCTGTTAACTTTTTAGCAAATCTTCAAAACTCTGGTCCTCCAGGTACGAACTGATATATGACCTGTCACTAGACTTACGACCCGTAGGAGCCTTCATCTGGTAAAAGTTCAAAACTTTAAGCATATTCACTGATCTTTAATATATGGACAAGTATACGGGCCGTCAAATGGGTTACGACTCGTCTGATAACAGGTATCTTCAACATCTGAAAATCATCCTTTCACTGGATCTGACCCACGAAACCAACCTACAAACCATGGAATGAACCATAGCCCATAGAAATCCTCATACGTCATCAAAAATCTGCAATTTACATAACTTGGCCAAAAATCATCCCAACTCTTGTAATCTTGTAAAATCAACACAAAAATATATCAAACCTACTAACATCGCTTTGAGAACACACAAAATCCTAAGTTTAAAATATCAAAAGTGTTGTATTTTGGTAGTACATCAACACCCTTAACTTAAAATTGTTGCTTGTCCTCAAGCGACAAACTCAATCTACATAAACAATACAACAATACATAGACCTCAATCTAATGGCATACATCATCTCTCAATCAATCCCAGATATCCAGTCAAACTCATTAGTGCATATCAGACAGTTATCCAACAGACTCATGCAGATCAAAGATACGAAAGTGCAACTATGACAGATAAAGCAATGTTCATAATCAACAATCACTGAGATAACCCATGTTCAACAATGCAATTCAAGTTCCCTCACAAAAGGAAGTTCCATATCTCACTCATGATGATATATTTTAAATTTAATACCAGGGATTGACAAAAACACTCGCGCTCACAAAGGATATTCAAATACTGTATGCAATACTATAGGCTTGCCCCTATACTCATGACTATGACCTTTGACTACTTAGACTAGGATCATTATAGGACTTTCTTAACTTGTAACATAGGTTCAGGGGGCTTTGGTAAGACATGAATGGAACATAGTGACTAATGGCCCTCCTTGACACTACGTTATTAATCCCTTTTTCTTATTTCATACACTTTTGGGTGGTTTATTCTAATTTTCAACTCATTGCCTTTTATTTTCACAATTTTTTTCTTTTCAACTCATACTTTCGGCATCTATCGAGTTTTCTTGCTCTCATTCCCTATTTTATCCTTCTTCATTATATTCCTAAGCTTCCTTTCCCATTTGGTGTGATTCTTTTGCAATAGCCACCCTCAACTTAGATTTTCGTGCTTGAGTTGAGGTGCACAATATCCAACCTTTGAACTAGGACCGCTTTTTGGTAGCTGCCCTCAACTTAGGCTTTTAGCCTGAGTTGAGGTACACAATATTCAAGGAAGGACCAGGGACAAATTCAAGTTTTCAAAGACAAAAGGTTCAGTCACTCCGGTGTTTATAAAGAAAGGGTAAATGTAAGGCTCAAACATTAGGAATAAGGGATACACAATGCATTTGGTCGGTCAATTTAGGCAAAGTGAACTAATATGAACAACGACCTAAGATCCTTTCCTAACCAACTAACCTAAAATCTTAGTCAGAGTAACACGACAAGTTCTAGATTAAAATACAATATTAGAATCATGCAATAATGCTCACACGCACTTGCCACTGAATACAATGTTAACACAGACTCTCATATCATGCTTTTTATCACAATTTAGCCTTAACTTGTCAGAACAAACACTGTCAATCATTTTTCCACATGGTTGTTATCAAACCTACCTAATAACACATCACAAAAAAAATAGAGGGGTATCATTTTTCAACAAAACTAACACATGCCAGATATATTAGTACAATATGCTACTAATACTACTTACACATCCTAAATGTGTCGGTTCAACAGAAAATAAATGTCCTTAGGGAAAGAACACATGCAAGAAAACCCCGTGGACTCAAAAATTAGAATAGTTATAGGCCTTGGTTAATCAAACTTCGTCGAGGCCTATAACTACCCACACCTCATAAAAAATATTTGCATTGTCCTCGATGCAAGAAAATAAGACAAAATATAATACTGGGTAAAAAAGAAACATACCTGGGTGCCTAAGTGCTGGTGTCTAGCTCTGTGTCACCAACCTCAAACTGCCGGGTGGTCTTCTTAGTAGTGGCGACATGTCTGGAGGGTCCAACACCCCTCACCATCTCATATGCATGTGTCTGCCGCTCGAACTCATCTGCAATCGAAGCTCGTCTGGCAGCCTTGAACTGCTCACTCTCTATTCTTGCAGCATCTCATCTCACAATATCGGGATCATCAAAATTAAGACGAGGCCTCTTCCCAGAGGCGCAGACTGGTTGCTCATTAGCAAACAAATCAACCACCTTCTCAGTAGTTGTATATAGCATGGGAATCACTAGCGGTGCTAAAGATGCTGCTCTCACATCAGTAATGAGCTGCTGGATCTCCGTACGTATAGCTGTTATATCAGGAGGTTGGGCTGATCTGAGGCTCTACTCCACTCACCTCTCAAAAACATCAACACGACCATGAAACAGTGCGAGTATATCCTCAATAGTGACTGTGAAGTGTGTCTGTATGCGCTCCTCAGCCTCTAAAATATCCTTGGCAAACCCAAGGCCTGATCTACTGCAATAACAAAATCAATTGGGACTCAGTGCGAACCTATCGCTATACCAAGGCCTGTATAGACTCTATAGACACGTAAACCATGTATGCGATCTGAGGACGCATAGGTACGATCTCTAGCACAACAGTAGAAGTCGTAGAGGGCCCTGTCTCCCTCTCAGTGTTTATATGTGAGGGCCCCTCAGTCTCTGGAGCAACAATAGTCGATGATATAGGCTCCGACTGTGGTGCTATGGCGAACATCTTTGTAGTTGAATAGGTGGATGCGGTGCTCGTCAGAGGGCCACAAGATTCTCATCAGCCTTGATCAGGCTAGCGTCCAAGTTCCTCTAAACCTCAATCATCAAGTCCACATTATGTAAATTCTCCACTCCCGTCACTATACATAAATGGTAGATCAGGCACGGGAATGGGATGGAGGTGGACCTCTTCAAGGCCCGCTCGTGAATCTCCTCTACTATCAAATGAGCCCAATCAATATCATAACCAACAATGATGTTGAAAACCAAAATCGTGTGGTCTGACGTCAAAGTATTATCCACCTGGGTAGGCCGGATCCGTATATGCACTACAACCCACCAAAACTTGGCGGCAAAGCTTAGTGAAGCCTTCATGATCGCAGCTGATGTAGAAATCCAGTCAGGGTCCTGACCCTACTCAGCTATATAGTCTATAATCCAGTGCATTCGAATGATCTTCCGAGCTGCATCTCTTATCAAACCCCGGTTCCTAGTCTGCCCCAATCTGTAGTCATACTCAATAGTGGTAATGGAGGCCTGATACTTTGCACTGAACAGAAATCTCTAGATGGGGGCCTCAGATAGATCAATAGGGACTCCCCGCACCATTATCTGAGTAAGTTAGGGCTGATCTAGGTACCTTCTCTTCTTCGGGGTACCCTCCATAATAGTCACAACGTACGATGCATAAAACTCATGAACAAGTATCGAGGAGTATTTGCCCGACGGAGCTGCTAACCAATCCAAGTGATACCGGGCCATAATGTCTTGGAGCATAGGAGCATTATCAAGACCAGATGTGATGATCTGTGGCTATTATAATATAGTCCTGGCCTGTCGACCCTGCTTGTCTTGCTAGTTGTCCTCTCGGTATATATCTTCCATGCACTGGACACACTATCATCTAGATAAACCAACTGCAGGGGCTGGTGGTGCTAGGGTTGACTCATAATATGACTCCTCATTAGAAGTAGAGTCTTATCCATCTGCTGACCTTGATTGAGACCCTTCGCCATTGTCTGTCATTTGAATAGAGCTCTGCTGGGAACTTCCCTCCCAAACTAGGGAGGCCAAACAACTATAGCCTGTGTCTGGGTCGACACTATCTATCTAGCTGCCGCCCTGTTATGTTGACTCTCAACGCCCTCATCTGGCTAGACGTTAAGCACCTCTAAGGTCCACTGGCCTGAGGATTGTCCCCAGTGTTTGTAGACTCATCCTGGAGTCAGCTCTCAAGGCTCGTATCTCGTGTTATTTGGGATAGGGAGCTATAATATCTGAAAGCACACAAGTAAAAGCAAACACGAGTCCTAAGAATATAGAAAAGACAAACAAAAAGTTATAAAAAATTATCACAGAAGGAATACACGTCTTGCACTCTTTTATCAATTTAAACAAGATCAAATAGCATAACTCAAATGACAATGGAATACACAATTTCAAACAATGGTTGTTCATATCAATCTACATGTCCCAAGCTAATATATGCAAAAACACAGTGAGGGGCACCTAAGACATTCAAATTTTAGGCAACCCTAACCATTAGGGTAAGAAAAATTATACAATTGATACACATTAGTTTCTCAAATCATAAACACAATCTTTCAGAAAAAATAAAAGTTAAAGAGAAGCCCTTACCAGATTAGCGAGTGTGAGGCTGAGAAAACTATCAAAAAAATGAAATTCTTGGTGCCTTAAGGTCGCCAAAATAGTGACTCCATCACCAAAATTTAATCGTAAAACTCATTAGAAAATATGGTGAAGCTCGAACGGTGGTCAGATTTTTGGGACGAAGGAGTAGGGTTTGGTATATTTTGAAAATAGAGGGAAAGTGAGGGGTAATAATTACCCCTATTTTTATTTCATTGGCCAGGTTGGGTTTAAGTGGGACTCTGATCCCACAAAACCCTGATTATGGGCCGTAAGAGGTTCTATGGCCCGTAAGACCTGGTCTCATGGTTTCAAAATCCCCTTTTTAGGGGTTTTGGCTTTACGAATCCCTCTATGGGTTGTATATGGACATACAACTCGTAGATTGGTTCGTAAGTGCCCCCAACACTTAACAAAAATTTAGAATAATTACCTGGAGTCCACAAACCCCATTCACGACCCCTAGTTGTACCTTCGGACCGTAAAGTTGGCTCGAGACTAGAGTGCACAAATTTTTGCTTTAGTAAAAATGGTTCTACGATTTAGCATACGGGTCGTGGTGTAATCCACGACCCATGAAACTAGTTGTAGAACCAACGTTTCCCTCCTTTTTGCACTGGTATGTTGCCTTAACCCTGTTTCTGCATATTCTCAGCAAAACAAACTATTACCCTATAAAGTCCCAGCCTATGAGTCCAAACTTACAACCAAAAACATGAAAATTAAACTACCTAGGAGTCCAAGTAGCCAAAAATAAACACAACTACATAAAAGATTATAGAAATTATCTTGAGTTGCCTCCCAAGTAGCGCCTGATTTATTGTCGCAGCACGACTTAGGCTACTTGGTTACTCATACTTCACCAAGTGCCCATACCTCCGTCCTTTGATCATCAGGTTTGTAATTGATAGATACTGAAGATAACTTGTTCATCGTTCAATCTAAACATGAGTTAGCTCAACTCCATGTCCACTAGTACTCATCCAGTGGCTAGGAAAGGCCTTCCCAAGATGATTGGGACGTCGAAGTCAACTTCGCAATCAAGTATCACAAAGTCTACGGG
The DNA here is from genome assembly GCA_038996855.1 of Solanum aculeatissimum. Classification (NCBI taxonomy): domain Eukaryota; kingdom Viridiplantae; phylum Streptophyta; class Magnoliopsida; order Solanales; family Solanaceae; genus Solanum; species Solanum aculeatissimum. The sequence goes on along the minus strand of JBCEWC010004208.1, from coordinate 21,873 downwards.
GAATATGAACTTTTCCACTTTGACTAGAACGTCGTACAATATCCCCATGGGATTCTTCACTGTCCTGTCAGCCATCAACAACCACATACTTGTTAGTGTAGGGGCTCCTAGACCCAACTACTTGAATACTACAAGAGACATTAAGTTGATGCTGGCACCTAAGTCACAAAATGCCTTTGCGAAATTGACAACTCCAATGGTGCAGGGTATAGTGAATGCTCTAGGGTCCTCTTTTTTCTACCTTAAGGACCTTGTTGCAATAGAACCATAATACTGAAGCCCTTGAGAAAGCTCTTGGCTCACTGTCCTCTTCTTCGTTACTAGGTCCTTCATGAACTTGGCATACCCAGACAGTCACTTTAATTCCTCAATGAGGGGAATATTGATAGATAGGTTCCTCAACATGGAGATGAAATTCTGAAACTTCCCTCCTCTTTCTTCTTCTTCAGTCTTTGAGGGAAAGAACGTGGAGGCCTAGGCATGAGTTTCAACCTCTTTAGTGTCACCACTTCATTGCTCACCTCATCCTTGGATTTTTCATCCCTCGTCTATGCATCCTTGCTCTCTACCGTCTCTCACAAATCTCATCATCATTTACCATCATCGGTGGGTCGATTATCTGCTTACCACCTCGTGTCATCACTGCCATGCACTGGCCATAATTCTTTGGACTTTGTACTGTATTGCTTTGCAATGTACCTTTCTGACGCTGATTCAACTGTGTAGACATCTGGACAAACTGTTGTTCTAACTGCTTAATACCTATAGAGTGAGACTCAATCTTGTGATTAATATTTGAGATGTCAGTTTTCATCCTCTTCAAAGTCTTCTCTTGTGCGCCAACCTTCTTCAACAACTTGTCAAACATCTCCTCAATGCATGAACTCCCAGGCCAAGAATCACGATTATGTGGTGGCACATACGCACAATTTCTATACCTATCTCTGCAACCCTAATTGCCATCTCTGTCTTGTCCCCCATTCCTATCATAGTAACCACCTTGGTTGTTGTCCCTATATGCATTGTACCTATTATAGTTCCGACCTTGATTCCTTTGACCTTGCGCCAATAGTCTTGATTGGACCCTTGGGCATTGGTCCAGAAATCCCCCATCTGATCAATCACAAAATAAGTGTCCTCCTCATAATATGGCTCCTCATACATGGGTGTGCGAGGTGGCTGTTGACTAACTGCATTAAGTTGCTCCTAAATTTGCTTCATCAACAACCCTACATTAGTGCTAATTCGAGCAAACTCTTGCATCATATCCTCATTGATCTTGGCATGCTTTGGATTGGTACTAAATGCGAAGGAGCTTTTAGTAGTTGATTTATCCCTCGAGCCCCAGACACGGTTTGTCTTTTCTACCTTCTCTAGTCGCTCTGCTACCACTGGGAAAGTGCAATCCAAGAATGATCCTCTAGTTATGGTGTCAACCATTGCTTTGCAATTTTCATCCAATGCCCGATAGAAGATCTCCACCAAGAAATCATCAACAATCTTGTGGTCTGGAAGACTCCTCAAGCACTTTGTGAACTTCTCCCTATAGTACTAATCAAATCACCAGGAAATTCCTCGAAGTTATTAATCTAACCCTTTAGCTTCAACTTCTTTGACTTGGGAAAGAACCTCTCCATAAAGGCTTACTGCATTTCTGCCCATGTGGTGATAGAACCCTGTGAGAGTTTGGATAACTATATTGTTGCCTCACCTGTGAGAGATAATGGGAAGACACAAAGCCTAATGGTATCTATGGATAATTTTGATTTCCCATCATACTCTTACAGACAAATATAACATTGTGTAGATGGTTATGCGTATCATTTGATGGTAAGCGGTGAACAAGCCTCTGTTCTGCAATATCTGTAGTAACCCACTCGAAACAACAAACTTAATGTCATCCGGTAAAGGAGGTAACAAAATAGTTCCTGTGATATCCATCACTATCAGATCAAGCCTGTATTAATTCTATATATTAGAAGTAACTTGTAGATCCAGTAGTGGTGGATTCACATCCTTAAGTTGTGGTGGGTTTTGGTCATTCTGATTGAGCGTAATATTTGAAACATTATTTGCAGCGTTGTTCGCATTTTCCTGGGCTATTCTTCCTAATGTTCTCTGGATCTTCGGATCAAATGGAGTCAAAGGATTGCCTTGACTTTGAGTATTAGGCATACACTACACCTTCATGCTAAAAGAAAACAAAAACAAATAAAATAAGGAAAATAAAGATTAACTCACAAATCACCCTAATTAAATAAGTTTAAAAGTCATATTCCCCAACAACGGTGCCAAAATCTTGATCACACCTAAACTACACCTCCAAATCAAGGTATAAGCGGTTGTTGTCAAAATATAGAACCTAACAATGGTTAGGGTCGATCCCATGAGTAATAAGGTCTAGACTTTGAAGTAATTAGAGTAATTAAGATGAATTAATCTACTTATCTCTTGAAAGATTTTTTTGGAAAAATGCAATAATTAAACCTAAACTATGACTAACAATCAAGTGCAAGTATTGTGAAATTAGTTAGAGAAGTAACTAGGTTATTGCATTCCCCATGAATTCCTAACTCAGTATAACCAGATAATCATAACCTTTTCTAGTGTGTAGCATGCAGAACTGGTAAGTTATGTTCACCTAACCCTTTGATCCAGGTGCTAGACGAATTTCACCACGTGATTTGATCCATCCCCGAGGTGTTGCATTATTAACCCTTACCGTTGTCCCAGTACAATCATCCCTTAATCTGTTTAGGTTGATTAGATGAGAATAATCACATCGAATCATGTTAATTATCCCTTATCCCATTCATTACCCCCTTGATCCAGTAAGTAAGAATTAGGCGAGTTCTAACACATGCACTCGTTAAAAAGTATTCATAGCAAAGGGATAAATAATACAAGCATGCATACTTTCCAAGGATTACAAATTATCTAGATTTTACTTTGTTAGTTCTTCATGGTTTCCACAACTCTAGTTATGGATTTAACTATTGATGCTCATTGTAGATGAAGAAATCATGTTATGGATTTGCATAATTAAACATTTACAATGATGAATTGAAGAATAAGAAATCTGAAATCTCCATGAAAATCACGATATTATAACCCAAAAATAAGATCAAACGTAATCTCCAAGAATAAAATAGTAATCACAAGTAATGATTTCTGAATGTCTAACTCTCCTCCTGCCAAAAAACACTAAAAACCTATTTATAATAAGTAAAAATCAAATCCAAAATGAAATAGGAAAACTGGAATCAAGAAATTGGATGAACAATGTTACAGGTTGTAGATAAAATCACGACCCATGACTGGCCTTCATGGACTGCAATGCACAAAATATGTCCTCCAAGTACAAACCAATCCTATGGGCCATTTTGACTTACGGCTCGTTAGGGGTTTCATCTATTAACTTTTAAGAAAATCTTCAAAACTCTGGTCCTCCAAGTATAAATTGATATACGACCCATCGCTAGACTTATGACTCGTAGAAGACTTTGTCTTGTAATAGTTCAACACTCTAAGTACATTATCTGATCTTTAGCATACAAAAAAGTATACGGGCTGTCAAATAGGTTATGACTCATATGATAACATGTATTTGTAACATCTGAAAAATACCCATTCACTGGATCTGACCCCCAAAACCAACCTACAACGCGTGGAATGAACTACGGCCTATCAAAAGCCTTGTACATCATAAAAAATCTACAATCTGCATAACTGGCCAAAAATATCTCGATTTCTATGATCCGATAAAATCAACACATAAACATATCAAACCTACTAAAATCGCTTTGAAAACACACAAAATTCTAAGTATAAAGCATCAAAAGTGTCATATTTTGGTGGCACATCAGACCAGGGTCCATGTATTGGATCGTAGACTTGACCCCTGAAGCATGAAATTTTTCTAAGTCTAAGAAGGCAAGATACGAGGGGGTATATAGCCCATAAAACAAACTACAGTCTATAGGAAGGGTTTCGTGGTTCCAAGATGCAAATTCCAGTAGCTCAACTTTTTTGACATGAAGTTCTACGAGACAAAGTATGAGCCGTAGGTTGAACCATGGCTCGTGAATGGGGTCTCATTATTGGTCCCGTAAATTTTTAATAAAGGGTGTTTTTGGCATTTCTAATTTATTTGGGTCCTAAACTACGTTTTTTGGCCCTCCTAACTACTTTAACCGACCTAATCCCTATAAATTTTATGTCTAACTCATTCTAAGTCATTCATCCTCACAATTCTCTCAAAAGACTTTCAAATATTTCTCTCTCTAGAGCAAGGATTCCATTAAAGCTAGGGTTGAAGGTGTGGCCAAAGGATTTCTAGAATTTCCTTTTCAATTCTAAGGATTCTCACTTGAGGTATGTTGGGCTTCATTCATGGGTTAGTTTCATCTATTAAGCCCAATCCAAAATATCATTTTTATCAAAGTTTCATGATGATTTCTTATGGGCCTTTATGCTATGACTCCTGATGCATAAATAATGAATATTTCATGGTTATTATACCTAATTAAGCATGAATTATGAAGAATTACACGATCTCTATGATTTTCAAGTGAAAGTATATGTTTTCAAGCATGTATGATTAAGTCTTGATAAATTGATGTGGGTACCTTTACTAATGATCCAAATTGATTTTTAATTGCATGTTTTCTCTGTGAATTTCATTCAATTGCATGGTTTTTACTAAACTATTCATGGACCCATACTTAGCCGTAGTCTCCTATGATGAAGCTATAATTGTTTCATAACTATGCTCTCAATTATGTAAAAGTATGTTTCATAACACTGATGATGATGTATGATAATGATGTTATGATGAACAGAGTGGTTAAGACCCCTATGTTTATGATGATAATGTTAAGGTGGGGATGTCTACCCACACTATATGAAAAGCTAAGTAGATGGACTATTCCTATAACATGAGATGATTTCCTGAAAGATTAAGATGACTACTTTTCAAGCTATGAAAACATGATTTTAATGAAGTATGAATTATGTTGAAAGTTATGTGTATGCATGAATTATGTATTCTATGGGATATGACTTAGCACTGAGAGGGCTTTGGTAGATTCCATAGTCCCATAAGCATGTGCTACCATAGGAATGATGTTCATATTTTTATTTCTTAAAGTTGTGTTAATGGATCCATATAACTTTTAATGGACACTCACCGTGATAAGATATAGCCTAAAGGGTAGGGTCAAATGATGGGTTCTCACCATGTTAGGATAGAGCCTATAGGGTGAGGATCAAGTTTACCTTGGCAAAGTAGACTCCTCTTTCACTCGTTGTAGAGGGAATATCGTGATTCCATGAAATAGTCTACATGGTCTTATATGTCGGTTATGGTCTTATTCCTACATATGTATGTCAAGGTTATGAATGGATTTGACAATGTTCCTTTTCATGGTTTGGAACTTGCATTGCTCATACATATTGCATCCTTACTCTATTGATTATGATTGTGATTATGCATATTGATATTATTGTGATGTTCCTTGTTTCATGGCATACCTACATACTTATTGTATTTCACGAACTAACACATACTTCCTTGCCTACATAATCTAACTATTTAGGGACGGACAACGAGACCACACTTCCATTACGTGGCTAGATTTGGACTCCAAGCTTGAAGAGTTGGTGAGTTTCCATACTTCGGAAGGAAGCCCATTTATGATGTTTTTATGTGTTGAGACTTTATCATTTTCTTTTGATGTATATCTTAAGGGTGAGCTAGTAGGCTATGTTCTAGACCCCGCTAAGATCTTATGATGTAGAGGTATGAATTGGACATTATGATGGATGTAATTCCCCTAAGGGAAACTATGATGTTTCTACTTACTTATTCTTTTATGTATGCTTATTTTATATTAAGAATGCTTATGGTATGAATACGAGGCTTAGATGAGATGACTTCGGATGCCACATTCGCCATGTCATGGCTAGGCCCTAGATCCGGATCGGGAAACCTAATTAAAAGGAAGTTGAATCTTTATTTTATTGGTCTACGAACTAGAAATTTAAGTAAGAAATTCTATTGACCGAGGGAAAGGTATTAGGCACCCCTCGAGCCCCATGGTTCTAGCATGGTCGCTTTATTGATAAATTTATGACTTAACATAATTTTGAATATATTGTATTTATGAGTTTTACAAAAATTTCCATTTATTCGCCTTCTTTGATTTATTTTAAACTCTTTTAAGACTTTCTTATTTTATTAGTGTTGTGTATTGGTATAATCACTTTCCAACCTTGCCACAAACTGTTTATTTATTTGTATGTCGCGCTCAAAATTTATGTGATCCTCTTTAACAACAACAACAAAAACAACATACCCAATGGAATCCCACAAGTGGGGTCTGGGGAGGATAAAATGTATGCAAACCTTACCATTACCTCATAAAGATAGAGAGATTATTTTTGGAAACTCTCGTCTAAAAAATTAAGCCTCATAAGTAGAATATACTAGATATGGAAAAAAGGGAAAAGAAAAAAAAAGGAAAACAACTAATAATGAAAAGAAAATGATAGTATGTAAATACAATAAAAGTAACAAAATAAGACGAATAATGACAACGTTGGACATAAAGACACGACTACTCCTACTAGCCTACTATATCACAAGGAAATATCAACGTACCCTTACTAGCCTATTAGCCTTCTAACCTTATACACAACCTCTACTCTTTTCTATCTAAGGTCATGTTCTCGGTGAGATGAAGTTTCGCCATATCTTGTCTGATCGCCTCTTCCCGATACTTCTTTGGTCTACCTTTACTCCTTCGTGTAACCCCTAAATCCAACCTCTCGCACCTCCTAATGGGAGCATCGATACTTCTTCTCTGCACATGTCCAAACCATTGCAGTTTTGCTTCCCTCATCTTGTCAGCCACAAGGGCCACCTTTAACTTCTCTTGGATGGTCTCATTCCTAATCTTATCACTCTTGGTATTTCCTCACATCCATCTCAAAATTCTTATCTCCGCGACCTGCATCTTCTGAACATGTGAGTTTTTAATTGGCCAACACTCCACCCCATATAGCATAGATGGTCTAACAACCATTCTGTAAAACTTGCCTTTAAGTTTAGGTGGTATCTTTTTATCACACAATACTCTAGAGGCAATGCATTATGTTCTTCGAATTATAAAATTTACCAATTATTATTGTTGGCCTAATAATGATGTTAACGATTCCATTTAAAAGAAATTTAACTATGAATTTTTTAATCACCAATTATTATGATCCAAAAACTGGTTTTGATGACACTCACCTAACCCACCAAGGTAAGTCAACCTAACATTGAACAACCCAAAACATTAACAAAAATGGTAGATAAAATTGTCTAATGAGATAGATACGTATAAGGAAACAAACTACAACTATTCTAGAACTGGTGTCACTTGTATAAGCTGTTGATAACAAGAATACTCAAATGATAATATAGGCCTCAATGTATAGTCCTCAAATAGAACAAAACATAAAATAGAATCCTTGAAAGTCTGCCAAAGAGACAAGCAACTACCTCACAGGAGATCCAAAAGCTCGATCCTGAAATTCGAGAGATCTATCAAATGGGACCAGACTCACCACCTACAAAAATGTAGCAAGGGGGTAAGCACCACACAACACGGTACTCAACAAATAGAAACTAACCTAAAGTAAAGCAATGAAAAACACAAGTACCCCTTCCCACCCCACCTGCACTCAGAAAAGTCCTAGCACAACAACAATATATATATACATGCAACAACATATCATGGATCATTGTCATAGAATAAACCACTGAAATCTAGAGTCAAGTAGTATAACAATTGATCAATATGATAAGCATTTTCAGTGTCCACATAATCAAGTCTTCTTCATTTACCAAGCCCAAGTTATCAACATATGCTACAGTCTTTTCATAACTTTAACCTTATGTAGATACAAAATTCAAGGCAATCTATCCATAACACATAACATATATAACAACACGAAGAAGGAATGATATGTAATGGAATAAATGCTATGAAATTTAAATAATGCGATGCAATGTCAAATAATCATGATATATGTCTGTCCTATGATACACATCCGCTGATCGTGTCAGAACGGAACCCATGGAGGCCACACATGGACCATGTATCCACTGAAACTATTTTCCTTCGTCATTTACTTTCATATTTAGATGAAATAATTTTCCTTTGGCTTTTCGTTTCTTTTCTTTCTCTAGTCAAAACTATTTCCCTTTGGCCTTTTCATTTCTTTTCTTTTTCTAGCCAAAATCATTTCCCTTTGGCTTTTCATCATCAATGGACCATCAAGCGAGCATGTAATCATAACATAATAATCATGTTCATAAGAATAAGTATATGCAAGATGTCCATCTGAATCATTTAATACAACATTCAGTTCATATATTTCATAAGTCTTCAAATATTCACAACACAATTTCAATATCATCACAATATCAATATCAACATCACGAAATTCACAACTCCCACAATTATATCACAAGTATAGGGATTCACAACGTTTACAACTACCCAAAATGAATTTCGATGATCAAAGCTTAATAGTATTAATCTAACCCATTTCATGTCTTAAATCACCCAAACATATTCACATAGAAAAATACATGGTTCAATTATACTTAACAAAAGGTTAGAAGTCTACTTGCCTTAGAAGAAGTCTCAAATCAAGTCAAATCCATGACTTTTTCCCTTTCTACGATACTCCAATCATCGTAATCTAGTCAAATATGGCATCACAATCATATTACAAATCTGATGACACTAAAATCAATCAATTTGGGAAAAAGAGTAAAATGATAATGAAATCCATGCATAAAGTGCCCAAAATATGAAATTAATATATGAAAATGTTCCCCAAGTAATAAGGATTCCAACGGTGAAAATCGTTTCGAAAACAGAGTTAAAATGAGGTCACAATAACTAATTTAGTGCTAGAAATTAATATTTGAAAAATCCCCAATTTGTTCAATTAAAACCCCCAATTTCTAAGTTAAAAACATAATTTAATCAATAGTAATTAAAGAAATAGGTTAGAAATTGGTAATCCAATGATTTTTCCTTGAAAAACCTTGAAAATTCTCTCAAAAACTGAGCTTGGAGGGTTACAAATGGTGAATCCCGACATGTTAAAATAATATACTATTCAGGCATTTTTAATGCTCCATGAACGCAGAGCACTGCCCGCAAATACGAAAGCCATGAAGATCCAACACTCCACGAATACGAAGTGTTCACTCGTGAACGCGGAGTAATAGTAACATGCACTCCGCGAATGCGGAGGTCAAGGAGCACTACACTCCACGAACGCGGAGGGGACCCCACTAACACAGAGGGGACCCCGTGAACGCGGAGTATTAACTTGATTGCACCAGATATCAACGACAACACATCATAAAAACTCACAAAATAGACCCTCAAAATTCATTCGAAACCCCATGAACACAAACCAGATATGAAAACCTAACAGAGACAATGTTCCATACTCAATGGAACCGTCAGAACTTGATTCCGAGGTTTCCTCGACTCGAAACCCGAAAAAGCTCATTAAAACCAGTTAAAGACTCAATCACCCAAAATAATCTCGAAAACCCTAAAAATTACAATGAGAATATTTCTAGCGTTAGTTTCACCACCTGGAATCAATGTAATTGTTGAAATTTTAATTAGAGCTTCCAAACTCCAAATGTTCACCAAAGTCAAACTATGATCCAAAATCATCTAAAAATGCAATTTTGGGTCCAAAATCTTTGTTTTAACTCCAAATTCAGTTTCACAAGTTCTCCTAGGCCAGATTCTGCATTCCAGAGCTAATGAAACCGACATAATTATATTTCAACACTCGAAACTCAAGATGACCCCAGAACTCGAAATTTCCTACTTTAAGCCTTTAAAAAACTTCTTTTAGCAAACCACCGTCTTTTTACAAGGTTTTCAAAATTCAATTTTAGACTGAACCAAAGATGACCCAAGATAACTTTCGAGAAGGGAAAACTGTAATTTTTTTTAGGAATGTCAAAAATAACCTTGGAGTTTATTACATCATCCACTACTAAAAATAATATTCATCCTCAAACATGAGATAAGGAAGATACCTGACGGCTAAAAAAATGGTGGTATCGGGCACGCATATTCGTCCTCATATCCCCTGTAGCCTCACTCTCTGGCTTGTGGCTCCATTGGACCTTTACTGGGGCTATCTCCTTAGTCCTTAACTTTCTTACCTACTTGTCCAAAATGGTCACTGGCTGCTCCTCATTTGTCAAATCTCAGCTCAACTCAACTGAATCCATGGAAATCACATGAGACTCATCCGGAATATAACCCTGCAACATAGAGACATGAAACATAGGATGGAGTAAAGACAAATTGGGTGGCAAAGCAAGTCTATAATCCACCTGTCCCACTCTATCCAAAATCTCAAAAGACCAATAAACCTCAGGCTGAGCTTGCTCTTCTTCCCAAATCTCATGACACCCTTCAAGGGTGAGACCTTCAATCATACCCTATCTCTAACCATGAATACCAAAGGTCAAACCTGCCTATCAGCATTGCTCTTTTGGCGACTCTAGGGTGTCACCAACCTACTTTTAATCAACTGCACCAGCTTTAGATTATCTCTCAACAACTTTGTACCCATGCTCTCCACCGCTACTGCGTAAAACCATACAATAGGTGATCTATACCTCTGTCCATACAAGGCCTCAAATGGAGCCATCTGATTGCTGGATTGATAATTGTTGTTGTAAGCAAACTCCGCTAAGGCTAAGTGTTGATCCCATCTGGCACCAAAATCAATGACACATGCCCGAAACATATCCTTTAACACCTAGATGGTCCTCTGAGACTGCCCATTGGTCTGAGGGTGGAAAGTTGTACTCATATCCAAACAGATACCCAAACCATGCTGTAAGGCTCTCAGGAAGTGGAATGTAAACAGTGAACGAAAATATGATACAATGGAAATAGTAACTCCATGAAGTCTCACAATCTGACTAATGTAGGCTGAGCTAACTTCTCAGTTGTGAACTTTACCTTGACTGGAATGAAGTGGGCGAACTTTGTCAATTGGTCTACCATTACCTATATGAAATCAAAGCCACCAATTGTAGGAGGAAAGCTAACCATGAAATCCATGGCAATGTGTTCCTTCTTCTACTCGGGAATGGGCATCCTCTGAAGCTCTCCACCTGGTCTGAAATGCTCATATTTGACCTATTGACATGTCAAACACCTAGCCATGAACTCTGATATATCACTCTTTATGACACACCACCAGTACTGTTAACCCAAATCATAATACATCTTTGTTGTCCTCGGTTAAATAAAATATCTAGCACAATGAGCCTCCTCTAGAATCAATCTGATCAAATCATCTACCTAAGGCACACAAATCCTGCCCTGATCCTCAACACACCCTCTGAATCAAGTTTAGCTTACTTAGCCTCCCCTTTTATCACCTTGTCACGAATCTAGCATAACTTTTCATCCTCAAACTAATGACTCCTAATCTGATCCATCAAGGTGGATCGAGACTCCAAACAAGCAAGTATACCACCATCCTTAGAAAGCTGCAATCTTACCAACCCATTAGCTAATCTCTGAACATCTATAGCCAAGGGTCTCTCCTCAACCTAAATAGCTTCAAGACTCTCCATACTAGAAAGCTTTCTACTCAAAGTATCAACTACCACATTGGCTTTACCCGGGTGCCACATCATAATCCTTCAAGAGCTCAATCCACCTCTTTTGTCTCAAGTTCAGGTCCTTCTGGCTGAAGATGTATTGTAAGTTGCGATGATCAATGAAGATGTCATAGTAAACACCATATAGATAATGTCTCCACAGCTTCAATACAAATACAATGGCTGCCAACTCTAAGTCATAGGTAGGTTAGTTTGTCTTTATGAGTTTTCAACTGTCTAGAGACATAAGATATCACCTTCTCTTTCTTCATCAAAACTTCACCCAAGCCAACCCTAGATGCATCACAATATACCATAAAGCTAACACCCTCCTTCGACAAGGTTAGAATAAGAGTTGTGGTCAATAATACCTTGAGATTTTGGAAGCTCTTCTCACACTCACTCGACCAATAGAATGGAGCATTCTTTTGAGTGAGTATTGTCAATGGAGCTTCTATAGAAGAAAAGCCCTGAACAAATCACCTGTGATACAACTAGGCCCATAATACTACGAATCTTGGTGGCTAAAGTAGGTCTAGTCCAACCCTGAACCACCTCGATCTTTGCTAGATCAACTTAGATACCCTCTCTAGACATAATATGACCTAGAAACACCATTTAACTCAGCCATAACTCACACTTGGAGAATTTGACATAGAACTTCTCCTTTTTAAGCTGCTGAAGCACAATCCTCAAGTGTTTCTCATGATCCGCTTTAGTCTTGGAGTAGACTAATATATCATCGATGAAAATAATAATAAAGGAATCTAAATATGGTCGGAATACACCATTCATCAACTCTATAAATGTGGCTGGGGCATTAGTCAGTCCACATGACATAACAAGGAACACATAGTGCCCATACCTCATCCAGAAAACTATCTTGGGAATATTAGAAGCCCTAATTCTCAATTGGTGATATTCAGATCTCTAATCAATCTTGGAAAACATGTCTGCACCCTGAAATTGGTCAAATAAATCATCAATTTTTGGGAGGGAATACTTATTCTTAATTGTCACTTTATCCAGTTGCCTATAGTCAATACATATTTTCATAGAACCATCCTTCTTCACGAACAAGACAGGAGCACCCCATGGAGATACACTAGGGAGTATGAACCTCTTACTCAAAAGATCTTGATTGCTCTTTCAACTCCGTCGATGCAATTGGAGCTATACAGTTAGGAGAAATAACAATGGGCTTAGTGCCTGACTCAAGATCAATGACAAAGTCAATATCCCTATGAGGAGGGACTCTAGAAAGGTCTGAAGGGAACATATCAACAAACTCCCAAAAAATAGGAATAAATTCCGTTGTGGTAGCTTAACATTGATATCACAGATAAATGCCAAATAAGCAAGACAACCCTGATCCACTATGTTTCATGCTTAAATATATGATATAACTTTGTTAGGATAGGACCCGCTCAAATCTCGCCATACAATACCCGATCTACCTAGAATGGTCAAAGTCATAGTCTTAACATAGCAATCAAGAATAGCCCGATAAGGAGAAAGCCAATCCATATCTAATATAATATCAACATTTGTCACGATTCAAGTCTAGAGTCTAGGTGCGACATGGCAAATGGGAAACCCAAATAAGTCTCTTAGCATATCTTTCACACATCATTGGTTGCAGAATGTAAACAAGCATCAACAAATAAGTCTAGGGGAATCAAGGCTTTAGCCTCACGCTATAGTGATAGATAAGGAAAAGGGATTTGCATGATCACATAGCAAGCAAGAAGAAGGGGAGGGTAAGTATGACTCAAGCTATGGGAAAGTAGGAACTTAGGAAGATCATCACTTTTGATCAACATCAACAACATCACATAGCATCACATACGGATAAGGACTAAAGGATAAGTCTCCATAAAAGCTCATCATCTCATCATAGGTACATAACATAGTATAGTATTCAACATCACCTCTAAAGCATGAGTAGAACAGGGGCCAAGATAAGTCCCGAGCTCACCCTCAAAGTACATAGAAAAGTTAAATAAAGTCTCATAATAAGCAAGATAGAAATCAGATATTGTCCTTGGAATAGAGTACTCACCACTCAATGATCTTCACGAACCAAGCTAGCCATATAGAGGAGGATGGATAGGAGCTCTGATCCTTACATGGTTAGATCATAAAGGCAAAATGTATGTGTTAGTACTTAGAATTTACTAGTATGTAGGATGCAAACAATAGATCATAATCTTCATAAACAAGATGCAGAATCATATATATAATAGAATATAAGCTCAATATGACATGCATGAAGATGCTTTGATAAAATCATTCATGAGAGATAAACATAACAAAACATCCTATCATCATACATATGTGGGAGAAGACCATAATTGACATATAAGACCAAGCGAGGTACTATTTGAAATCTAACACAATCACCTATATTGTCATGGGGAGACTACTTGCCACGTAGAACTCCATCACATTCCCATATGCATCATCAATGAATAAAATGGCTTAGGTGGATCCACTAGCCTAGCCTACAAGGGATTTTATAGTGGCACATAGCTCAATCAAAAAGGGATTGCTACTAGAATTTCCTTACCGAATCCCACCTTAATGCCCATTTGGTGCTAAGTCATTCTCATGAAATATATTTGAAAATATTTGCATAATTATAGTCATTAATAAGCTTTGAAAGAATAACATCATCATCATCATCATATAAAGAGTAACTCATCTAAACATTGAGATCCAACATGTGAGAATGGTCCTTATCACAATGGGATCTATCTTTTGGTGAGAATTGTCCTTTCACCATCTTTATCATTCATAAGAGGGATTCAAACATCATAACTTTCATAAACTTTCATAACATTGCAATTGAACCCTCATCATTGGAGATACTCCCTTAGAAAACTTTGATATGATAATTGGGTGGATTTCATGCATTCAAACTTTAAATCATGAAACTCAAGAGGACTATGCATCAATTTAATAAAAATCATCAATTTAAATCATTATTGAAATAACCTGCCACAATCATACATATCATTTTTCAATGTTAATTATAGAAACATGAAATTCATCTCATAAAATCATCAATTTCATAATAACTCATGGTAATATAACTTTCATAGCGTTGAAATTCATAAAATAGGTCATAGGCGAAAATCCTTGAAATCAATTTATGCAATTTCATGCAATGAATATTCTGAACATAATTCATATTTAATAAAAGAAATAGAGAGTACCCATATGAAATTATCAATGAAACTTGATGGAATTTGTAAAATAGGTTTTGGGACTCCATGGGTGAAAGAATCCATGGATGAAGAAACCCACATATCTTTTGATCCTTGATCCTTGAAACTTGAAGAAATAGACTTGAAGAACTTTGAAAATCCTTTTTGGAAGCTTTGAGTTCAATGGAGGAAGCTTGATCCCCAAGATATTTGAGAGAACTTGATGGAAGATTTTAGAGAGAAGTTTGGGAGGATTTGAGAGTGTTTAGAGAGAGATTTAGGTCTAAAAATAAGAGCATTTTCAAGGATTTGTGTATATAAAGGTGTTGGGATAAGTCCCAACTAACTTTCTTGACTTAAAACGAAGTTCAATTTTTTTTGAATAGTGGGGGAACAAGCGCGTGACATGCCTTT
This sequence comes from Solanum aculeatissimum, assembly GCA_038996855.1. Classification (NCBI taxonomy): domain Eukaryota; kingdom Viridiplantae; phylum Streptophyta; class Magnoliopsida; order Solanales; family Solanaceae; genus Solanum; species Solanum aculeatissimum. The sequence continues at coordinate 6,531 of JBCEWC010004208.1, read as the reverse complement.
GCCGCAAACTTTTTTGTTTTGCGCAATTTCATAAAAAAATTATTTTTCGATACAGGTGACCTAAAAATCGATGGTGACCCTTTCCTTACACAATTTTGCCTCCTATAAATGAATCTATAGTTGGATTTGCTAAGTAATACACATATTTTAAGATATTGAAAAAATATATGATAGGGTCTTTCCAAGTCACGTTGGGAGGTGTTACAAAATCAACCATATCAAGAATAATCATGTAAACCCAAGTCTCATAGCTTGATAAAGTCACAAGACAGGATTAGTACACCCGATCCACTACTAAGGGCTTACCTACCGGGGTCAAAACATGAACAGGCACTAACATACTTTCACATGGAAAATTTAAATCCTTAGGAGAAATATGCAGACACATAAGAATAAGTGGAGCCAGGATCAAATAACACGGATGTAGGGCGTTGGCAAACCAGAATAATACCTGTGATAACAACATCAGAGGCCTCAACATCGGGTCTACCTTGGAAAGCATAACAAATGGCACCCCATCCTCCACTAGTAGATGCTGCCCCTCTACCCCTAAAATGTGTGAAAGCATCACTTGCTCCTCTACCTCTGTCAACATGACCCATACCTTGACCCTTAGTCTGTGGGGCTGTACCTCTAGCTAATGGAACCAAATTCCTGACTGGTGCTGCAGTGTATGAGAGATGGGGCCTAATGTAATTTTTCATAGGACATTACCAAATCATATGATCTGGACATCTACAACCATAATATGATTTGAGGGTGGACGGTGACTATGAAGGGACAAGAGGGATACTCTAACCACCTTGGCCCACAGGCCTCTGTTGTGAAACGGAGGAAATCTAATCCAAGCTATAAGAATCATGAGAACCCCATCCTCCATTAGATGCCAATAGTGCTACATGAACCCTACAGTGCTGGAACAATCCTCCTCCCTTGGTCATATCTCTGCTTCCAGATGAGGTACTCAAGAATTGTCCATATGTACGGACCCTTTTGAGGTCCCTAAACTCCTCTCTCTATATAAGCTCCGCCTCTTTGGTGACACTGACTGAAAATATGCCCCATCTCTAGACACTCAAAACACTGACTGTCTAATAGAGTAAGCTAACCCTGTCACAAACCGACAAACTCTCTTCATCTTCGTAGGAATAATAGTTGTAACATGCTGAGTTAGCTTACAGAAATGAACCTCATACTCTAAAATTGTCATAGTGCCTTGTCTCAAACTTTCAAACCTCAGACAACTCTCCTCCTAGACACTCCAAGGAACGAATCTGTCATAGAAGGCACCAACAAATGTCACCCAGGTCATCAAAGGAGACCCAGCTAGAAATGAGCCCAAATAGGTCCTCCACCACTCCCTGGATGGCGCACAAAATTGGAGAGTAACATACCATACACCATGATTCTCTGCCAACCCCACAGTCTCAAGTAACTCCCTACAAGTAACTAAAAATTCATGAATATCCTCAGTTATTCCACCATGAAACTAAGGTGGCTCCATCTTCCTAAACTTTTCATATCTACGCTTCTCTTCATCAATAAAGGCAGCTGCTGGAGGGATCTAAAAAATAGTTGCTACTAGTGGCTTCTCCATCTGTACTTGAGCCTCAGGGGCCTACTGTTGATCCGGAGGCTGAACCCTAACTCTTGTTTGTGAAGTACCTGATATATCAACTAAGCTACCTGCTTGCCCTATGGTCTCAAGTACACTCAAAACTCTTAGAAGGCTATCTTGTTGTAGTGGTGCTATATCATACTCAGGAGGAACCTGCTCCTCTCTAGGCTCTAACACTAGCTCAAGCGAGATTCCTAACTCATAATCTCTAATTGGTGCTGCTCCTCAGCCCTAGTCTCTTCCTCAAACTCTCGCTCAACCTCTACCCCTAGCTGGGGTCTCAATAGCAATCTCGAGGGCTTTCTCCTCTCTTCTGGTAGTTGATGTAGCTCTAGTCCTCCACATCTTTGACTCACACGCAAACTACACCTTTAAATCAAGGTATAAGAGGTCGTTGTCAAAATATAAAACTTAACAACGGTTAGGGTCGATCCCATAGGAAATAAGGTTTAGACTTGGAGTAATTATGAGTAATTACGATTATTCTACTTATTTATCAAAAAGGTGGGGGGGGGGGGTTGTAAAATGCAATAATTAAACCTAAACTACAACAATCAATCAAGTGAGAGTATTGTGAAATCAGTGAGACAAGTAACTAGAGCATTGTGTTACCCATTAATTCTTGACTCAGTATAACCAGATAATCGTAACCCTTTCTAGTGTGTAGAATGTTGAACCGATAAGTTATGTTTACCTAACCCTTTGATCCATGCAAGAGGAAAATTTTACCATGTGATTTGATCCATCTCCGTGGTGTTACATTACTAACCCTTACCTTTTGTCCTAGTACAACCTTTCCTTGATCCATTCAGGTTGATTAGACAAGTGAGATCACATCCAATCCTGTTAATTTTCCCTTATACTATTATTTACCCCCTGATCCAGTAAGTATGAATTAGACAAGTTTTAACATTGGCCATCGTTAAAAAGAATTCAAATCGAAGGGATAATTTATTACACACATGCACACTTTTAAGGATTACAAATTATTCGAGTTTTACTTTGTCAGTTTTTCATGGTTCCCACAACCCTAGTTGTGGGTTTAGCTATGCATACTCATTATATAAGAAGAAGTCATGTTATTGAATAACATAATTAAACACTTACAATGATGAATTGAAGAACAATAAAATCCAAAATATTTACAAGAAATCACGATGTTATAGCTTAAAGGTAATCTTTAATAATTACAAGTACTGAGTTCTTAATGTTATGATTCGTCTCTATGCTCTCTCTCTTTGTGTTTTTCTCTAAAAAACCTAAAAAAACCTATTTATAATAAAACCAAATCAAAAACAAACTAGGAAAACTAGAATCGGGAAAACGAATGATCAAGGTTAGGGGTTGTAGATGGAATTATAGCCCGTACATGGGGCTTCATAGTCTGCCTTTCCCAAAAACGTCTTTCTATATGTGGACTTACTCTATGGGCCATCTCATAACTTATGACCCGTAAGGGGTCTTGTCTGATAATTCTTTAGCAATTCTTCATGACTTTGATCCTTAAGGCATGATCTTATCCATATCCCATCGCTTGACTTACAACTCTTAGGAGCCCTCGTCAGATAACAGTTCAATACTTAATACATTCTCTGATCTTCAACATATGAACTAATACACAAGCCGTCAAAGTGTCTACGACTCATTTGAAAACACGTAACCTCAACATCTGAAATTAACCCGTCGCTGAATCTGACCCACAAAACCAACCTACGACCCGTAGAATGAATCACGACCTATAGAGGGACTCGTAAATCCTCAAAAACATGTAATCTGCAGTACTTGGCAAAACATTATCCCAATTTCTGCAATCCTCCAAAATCAATATAAAAACATATCGAACTTACTAAAATCGCTTTGAGAACACACAAAATCCTAAGTTTAAAACATCAAAAGTGATGTATTTTTGTAGTACATCAACACCCTCAACTTAAAATTGTTGCTTGTCCTCAAAAGATAGATTCAATCTACATAAGCAATACAACAACACACAGACCTCAATCTAAAATACATCATCTCTCAATCAATCCTAGATACCCAATCAAACTCAGCAGTGCATATCAGATAATGATAAAATAGACCCATGCAGATTAAAGATATGATTGTTCAACTTTGACAAGGCAATATAGATAAGTAAACAATCACCAAAACAACCTAAAATCAACAATGCAATTCAAGTGCCCTCACAGAAAGAAGTCCTTTATCTCACTCATGATGGTATGTTTAAATGCTTGGGATTGTCCAAAACACTCGCGCTCACAAAAGACATTCGAATACTGTGCACAATACCATAGGCTTTCCCCTATACTTATGATTATGACCTTCTACTACTTGGAGTAGGACCACTATAGGACTTTCTTAGCTTGTAACGTAGGCTCAAGAGGCTTTGGTATGACATCTTTGGAACATAGTGACTAATGGCCCACCTTGACACTATGTTATTTCACACTTTTGCCCTATCAACACCGATATTTTTGACACAATGAACTCTTTTTCTTATTTACCATGCTTTTGGGTGCCTTATTATCACTTTAAGCTCATTGCCTTTTATTTTCATAGTTCTTTTTCTTTTTAGCTCATAATCTAGGCATCTTATTCATTTTTCTCACACCCATGTTACATTCCACCCTTTTTTATTGTATTCCTATGCTTCCTTTCCTATTTGGTGTGATTCCTTTTCAACAACCACACTTAACTTAGGCTTTTGGCCTGAGTTAAGGTGTACAATATCCAACCTTTGAACCAGGGACACTTTGGATAGCCACCCTCAACTTAGGCTTTTATCTTGAGTCGAGGTAAACAATCTCCAAGGAAGGACCAAGACCAAATTCAAGATTTCACAGAAAAAAAGGTTTCGTTACATAGTTATTTACAAAGAAAGGGTACCTATAAGGCTCCAACATTAGGAAAAAGGGATACATGATGCATTTGGTCGGTCTATTTAGGCTAAGTGGACTAATATAAATGACGGCCTAAAATCCTTTCCTAACTAACTAACCTACATTCTCAGTCAGAGTAATAGGAGAAGTTCCAAATTGATTCACAATATCCAAATCATGCATAATACGCACACGTATATGGCACTGAATACACTGTTAACACAGGCTCTCAGATCATGCGTTTTATCACAATTAAGCCCCAATTTGTAAGAACGAACACTGTCAATTACTTATTTTACATGGTTGTCATCAAAACTTATCTAACTGTACATCATACAAAAATAAAGGGGTATCATTTTTCAACAAAAATAACATATGCCACAGATATCAGTACAATATACTACTAATATTACCTACACATCCTAAACATGCCTGTTCAATAGAAAATAAATGTCCTTAGGGAAAGAACACAAGCAAGAAAGCCCCACGGACTCAAACATTGGGATAGTTATAGGCCTTGGTTACTCAAACTTCTTTGAGGCCTATAACTACCAACACCCCATCGAAATTCATTTGATTGTCCTTAATGCAATAAAATATAGCCAAAGCAAAGCATAGGGGGGTAAAAAAAAACATAATTGGGCGCCTAAGCGCCATTCTCTGTCCGTGTTTAACCAGCCTTAATCTGCCTGGTGACCTCTTTAGTGGTAGAGGTATACATGGAGGGTCCAACATGCCTCACCATCTCCTGCTCTCGCACCTGCTGCATCATCTCATATGCAATGGAGGCTCGTCTAACAGCCTCAAACTTCTATATCTCTAACCTCTCCTTTCTCACCTCGCTGTGTTAGGATCATCAATATAAATTCAAGGCCGCTTCCAAGGGTGAGGAGTGGTGTCTCTTTAGCAAACAAATCAACCACTCTTCAATTGTAGTCTCGGACATGGAAATCACCAGAGGGGTAGCCGATGCTACTGTAACGATCCAAAATTTTTGAAATTCATAATGATTGGTCAAGGTCAGTGTTAAAATATTCGTGGTTGAATTTTGGTATCCATGGGTTATATTTAAGTGGTCGGATTCAAAGAGGATCGTTTGGTAAAGTTGTAAGGTCGGTTGGGCAGTGAACTTTGGAAAGTCATAACCTTTGGTACAGAAAGAACTGTGTAGGATGCTATATATCAAATCAAAGTTCTTTGAGTTATCTTCTTAACTCAACTAGTTTCACTCAATTCGGAGTTCGGATGTGAAAGTTACGACCCTGGTAGTGAGACTGCCCGTAATTGGAAGGACGCTGGAATGGGGGTTCTGGAATATGGTCTAAGGGTAGGACCATAGACCATTTGGTGGTACACAATTCATGGGGGTGCTCGTGGGTTGGTTCAGTGTGCTCCTAGAGGATAGGTTTAAAGCCATGGACCAAGTATGGTCCCACGGACCACCTCACGGTCCGTGGGACACTTCACGGCTCGTGAGGGGTCCCGTAAAGTGATCCAGAATGTTGGCCAGGGTTCAGGGCTGGACTCCAGATCAATTGATGTTCCACAGACTAGTACATAGTCTGTGTGCAGCTACATGATCCGTGAGGCCCCTCGTGAAGTGATCTAGAAATTCCTCCGAGAGTTCAAGCCGAAGCCGAGACTAAGTGACGTCTCACGGACACGCTCACAGTCTGTGAGCCTCTGACGGGCACTGTAGGCCTTTCGTGAGACATTGTCTTCAGTGATTTATTCCATTTCATTAATGGATAATTCGTAATTTATTTAGATCCTATGCCCCTTTTAGGCTTTCTAAGGTCTCCTAACTCCCCTAAAGCAAACCCTAATCCCTTTTCATCCATTCTAACACTCTCCAATTCACTCTAAAATTCTCTCAATTCTCTTGACCTCCATTGATGAAAGCTTGAAGAAATTTGGGGAAAATCATCTTTGTTGAAAATTCATTCAATTCTCTTGATTAATTTCAAGGTATGTGGGTTTGATTCATGGATTCCCTTTCATCCATGAAGACCCAAGAACTCTCCTCTTTAAATT
>JBCEWC010004207.1:0-27915 GCA_038996855.1 Solanum aculeatissimum | reverse complement strand
GAATGTAATGATAAGACTTGTGATCACATAGTCCCTTGCCATGGCTCTTTGAGCATATTGGGTGCTTGCACCATATTTAAATGTCTTGATTGCTTGTTATGACAAGCCCATGTAGATAAGCTACTCTTTGAATGAAGCATGACATAAAGGTTGGTTTGGCTTTTTAGCCCCATGATACATGATTTTGAACTATGTTAAACGTTTGATAAGTATGCATGAAGTATTTAAATGTATGTTTGGTTTCTAAGCCCATGATGCATGATTTGAAGTTTAAGTGTCAAGTTTCATTTAAAAAGCATGCATATATATAAGTATAAGTATTCTTGTGGGATGATATCTTAGTACCGAGAAGGATTGGAGTAATAAGTGGGCTATCCCCAAAAGTCCCACTCCTTTCCTGAAACTATGGGCCTACATAGGTTTCTACCAAAAATACTGGGTCGTAAGGTATGCCCTTGATATGATATGATATGATATGTTCATGATATGCCATGTAAACCCTTCCGAAATGACCGGGTCATATGGAAGGTGGCCATCACATCGAAATGACTAGGTCGTAAGATATGGTGAAGATTACCTTTGGCAAGTAGTCTTCTCTGATCCAATGGGAAGCCTCATTGGGCAAGGTCATGTTGTAGCTAACATGGACTTGTGATATCGGTTATGGTTCCATCCCCTCTATTCTATGCATTATGGCATTCATACATCATGACTTACATTGCATCTTGATATATACTGTCACTTCCTATATTCACTTCTATATATGTGCCCTTGACATGTAGGTCACTATAGCCTCATGTGCATATGAATTTGCTTGCCCGCATACTTAGTACTTTATTGTGCTAACTCATACTCTTGTCTACATGTTCTAACCATGTAAGTGTCGGTGACGACTTCCATATTCCACCGAACGACGTGTGATCACTCTTGAAGACTTGCAATAGTGGTGAGCCCTTTTGTTCAAGGTCAATAGCTATTTTTCATCTACTTAGTTTTATTATGTTGTTTATTTCATTTATGTATTGAGGGTGATCCTCATACTATTTCGAGGCCCCGTTTCATCTATGTAGAAGCTTATGGACAAACTCTAAACTCTTGTACTCCAACTTGAATGTCGAATGTTATGCTTATGAAAACATTGCTTATAAGTCTTGATTATGAGGATTGTCATTTGTTATGCTTATGATATGAATATCGGGGATTTGAATGACTATGTTGGTATGTGGTAAGTCCTATAACCTCGGTGCGCCCCCATAGTTGAATTCCCTTTTCACGTTTCCCTTCAAGATTATTGTTATGTGTTACGTGAACTCATGTTGATCCCATTCCCAAAAATGTGCCCATAGCATGAGTCCCAAGTCCCAAATCCCTTAGGGCTTATGTGATATGTACTTAGTTTTTGTATTTCCGAACCAATGATGTGTGTAATGATGCTATGATGGCTTGATCGAGGACTTTCAGGTTCTCCTTCACCATGTCACATTAGGCCCTATCCGGGTCGTGACAAAGATGGTATATGAGCCCTAGGTTTATAAATGATCCTTGGAGTCCAATATGCCTCGTCAAGTAGAGTCTTGTTCATGGGTGTGTTGTGCACCGTACCTATGTGTGAGAGGCTATGACGACATTTTAGGAATATCCTCATTTCACTTCTTCCTTATATCGTGCCATGAGATCTTACATTGTTTCTTCTGAACCTTGGTATGTTTGTCGCTCTTTTAGAAAATGCCTCCCAGAAGAACATCCTTTCCCCGTCAAGCTCCAGAGGTTGAGGAGGTAGATCCTCAGGCACCGGTTGAGAAACAGGTGACCCATGCAGATTTAAGGAATGTTGTCTCCATGTTGGCACAGGTTGTGACCAGCCAAGATCGGCCGGTAAATGTCACTACTCTGGCTTCAAGGGTGAGGGTGTTCATTCGTATGAAACCTCCGGAGTTCTATGGTTCTAAGGCCAATGAGATGCTCAAGAGTGTGTGGATGAGCTCACCAAAGCATTGTCAATTATGGGGGTGAGTTCAAGGAGAACGCGGAGTTGGCGGCCTATCAACTAAAGGACGTGGAAAAAGTTTGGTATGGTCAATGGCTTATGGAGAGGGTGATTGATGTGAAAGTAAGCTGGGAGGAATTTAAGATGGCCTTCCTTGATCGGTTCTTTCCACTTGAGATTAGGGAAGCCAAGATAACCGAGTTTATCAATCTCCAATAAGGCAACATGATCGTGAGGGACTATGCCCTCAAGTTCACAAAGCTTTCCAAGTATGCTCCTACACTTATTTCGAATTCCTATGCAAGGATGCACAAGTTCGTCTCGGGTTTGTAAGACTTGGTTGTGAAAGAGTGTCGGATGATAATGCTTATTAAGGAGATGGATATATCCTAGCTCATGACTTATGCCGAATAAATTGAGGGAGAGAAACTTAAGGAAATGAGAGTGCGTGAGGCAAAAAGGGCTCGGTTTGATGGAGGATTCTCCAACTCTAAGAGTGGTGGTGATGGTAATGGCAGATTTCATCAAGGCCAAGGTTCGGAGGTGAGAGTTGTAATTATTAAGGCAAGTGGTGGGTGGTCCCCAAGTTCCTCCGTGTGGTCGATGTGGAAAGTGTCATGAGGGTGTGTGTAGAAAGGCCACGGAAGCTTGTTTTGGGTGTGGTAGCATGGATCATAAGGTTGTTAACTGTCCCCGGAAGGTGAGGGGAGAACAAGTGGCCCCAGTTGGTGGTGCTCTTAGAACCCACTGGTTTTATGCTCTTCATTTTCGCCAAGAGGTAGAGGGAGCTCCGGACATCGTCATGGGTATGTTAAAACCTCTAACTTTGATGCATATGTTTTTACTTGATTTGGATGGAACATAGCTTTTGTGACTCCTTTGTTGGCTATTAGAGTGATATGAGTTCCAAAACGTTGAGGGTTGTATGATTGTGGTATAGTACTTAGGATGGAAGTGTAAGGTAGAGTTCATCATAAGGTATAGGTTAGAGTTCTGAAAAGCTAGACTTGAATCGGTTTTGGTGGTTAGTAAGTCCAGAGAGATTGACTAGAGCTTGGTGAGGTGACATATAGGTTGAACTTGCCGTTGGACATGAAGGAGTGATATCCTCATCTTTTCCAACTTCACTCAAGCCTAAGATACTAGGTTCTATCTTTTGTGGTCCTAATTACTTGTTATCTTGAATTTCATGACATTGCATGCATACATGAGCACGAAAATGATTTAAATAATGTTTTGACATAAATTTTGAAAGACTTTTGATATTATGCATAGTCTCTTGAATTGTGGTTAAAATGTCTCTTGTATTGTGTTTGATGTCCTAAAGTCGTAGTTAGAGCACATTCGAGGACGAATGTTCCCAAGGGGGGAATAATGTAACAACCCAATAAGTTCCAAAACCTCTTATGTTCGGTCTTCTATGATGTTATACTGTTCATGGTTGAAATTTGTAGCCACGGGTTGAGTTTAAGTGGACGAACGCAAAACGGATCATTTTAGGGCCTAGAGAGGTTATTTGGACAGTGAGCTTCACAAAACCATAACTTTTGATGTGGGTTGAACCATGTGACACTACCTAAAATTCGAAAGGCATTGGAAAGGGGCCCTGAAAATTGCTCAAGGCATCGGAGACGGACCGTGGTAATGTTCTCGGTCCGTGTGGGGTTCCGTGAGATGCTCTAGAGAGCATGGGTTGGACAGGACCTACCCTACAAACTAATTTAAGGTCCACGGACCACCCCATGGTCCGTGAGACCTCAAATGGACCGTTTGGTAGTCCGTTAAGTTGGGCAGAATCTTGGCCAAGTTATGGTTGGTTTAAATTTGGCTAAGGCAATTTTGATGGGCAGTTATACGACCAGTAAGCCATTTGACATGCACTATAGCAGCCCCTGTGACACTGTGTTACAGTTAAAGTTCCGTTTCATTAATGGTATTTTTGTGATTTAATTAATCCCTAGGCCCCTTTTAGGTATCCTAAAGTCCCCTAAACCCCTAAATCAAGACCCTAACTTATTTTCATCCATTCTAAGCCTCCTCCAAACACTTTCAAAATTCTAAAATCCTCTTAGCCTCCATTGAAGAAACCTTGAAGAAATTGGGGAAAACGAACTTGACTAAGTTTGACCTTGCAATTCTTTTGGTAAAATTAAGGTATGTGGGATTTGATTCAAGGATCCTCCTCCATCCTTGAAGACCCAAGAACCCTAACTCATTAAATTTGATTTTAAGTATTCAATTAAGTTATTGGTTCTTCAATTATTGTTGTAGTTTAGTATTGGGAATTATGTGATGTAGTTATTAGGGATTTAAAAATGATTTTACACTTGAATTTATGAATGTTCATTGAAACCCTTATTGATCAACATGCATGTCCCTTTAATGATTTAATTAAGCATGGGTAACTTGCATTATGACTTATTCATGGATTTCTACATGATTTATGATGAGATATCTTTAAAATTGTGAAATAAAGTCTTGATTCAATTACCCATGTTCTTATATCTCAATCATGGCATGTTCATGGTTATTTTTCCATTGGAACCCTTAATGAAACATATGTTTTGAATGTAATGATAAGACTTGTGATTACATAGTCCCTTGCCATGGCTCTTTGAGCATATTGGGTGGTTGCACCATATTGACATGTCTTGATTGCTTGTTATGACAAGACCATGTAGATGAGCTACTCTTTGCATGAAACATGACATGAAGGTTGGTTTGGCTTTTTAGCCCCATGATGCATGATTTTGAACTATGTTAAACGCTTGATAAGTATGCATGAAGTATTTGAAAGTATGTTTGATTTCTAAGCCCATGATGCATGATTTGAAGTTTAAGTGTCAAGTTTCGTTTTATAAGCTTGCATATATATAAGTATAAGTATTCTTGTGGGATGATGTCTTAGTACCGAGAAGTATTGGAGTAGTAAGTAGGCTATCCCCAAGGGTCCCACTCCTATCCCAAAACTATGGGCCTACATAGGTTGTTACCTAAAAGACCGGTTTGTAAGGTATGCCATTGATACGATATGATATGATATGTTCATGATATTCCATGTAATCCCTTCTAAAATGCCCGAGTCGTAAGGAAGGTGGCCATCACATCGAAATGACCGGGTCGTAAGATGTGGTGAAGATTACCTTTGGCAAGTAGTCTTCTCCGATCCAATGGGAGGCCTCATTGGGCAAGGTCATGTTGTAGCTCACATGGACTTGTGATGCCGGTTATGGTTCCATCCCCTCTATACTACGCATTATGGAATTCATGCATCATGACTTACATGGCATCTTGATATATAGTGTCACTTCCTATATTCACTTCCATATATGTGTCCTTGACATGTAGGTCAGTATAGGCTCATGTGCATAGGCATTTGAATGCCCGCATTCTTAGTACTTTATTGTGCTAACCCATACTCTTGTCTACATGTCCTAACCATGTAGGTGTCGGCGACGACTTTCACATTCCACCGAACGACGTGTCATCACTCTTGAAGACTTGCAATAGTGGTGAGCCTTTTGTTCAAGGGCAATAGCCATTTTCCATCCACCTAGTTTTATTATGTTGTTTATTTCATTTATATATTGAGGGTGATCCTAAAATTATATAGAGGTCCTGTTTCATCTATGTAGAGGCTTATGGATAAACTCTAAACTCTTGTACTCCGACTTGAATGTTGAATGTTATGCTTATGAAAACTTTGCTTATTAGTCTTGATTTTGAGGATTGTCATTTAGTATGCTTATGATATGAATGTCGGGGTTTTGAATGACTATGTGCTTATGTGGTATGTCCTATAACCACGGTGTGCCCCCATAATTGAATTCCATTTTCCCGTTTCCATTATAAATTATTGTTATGTGTTACGTGAACTCATGTTTATTCCATTCCCAAATATTTCCCCATAGCTTGAGTCCCAAGTCTCGAATCCCTTAGGGCTTATGTGATATGTGCTTAGCTTCCACATTTCCAAACTGATGATGTGTGTAATGATGCTATGATGGCTTGATCGAGGACTTTCAGGTTCTCCTTCACCATGTCACATCTAGGCCCCTATCGAGGTCATGACAAAGATGGTATCAGAGCCCTAGGTTTATAAATGATCCTCGGAGTCCAATATGCCGTGTCAAGTAGAGTCTTGTTCATAGGTGTGTTGTGCACCATACCTATGAGTGAGAGGCTATGATAACGTTTTAGGAATACCCTCATTTCACTACTTCCTTATATCATGTCATGAGATCTTACAATGTTTCTTTTGAACCTTGGTATGTTTGTCGCTCTTTCATAAAATGCCTCCCAGAAGAACACCCTTTCCTCGTCAAGATCCAGAGGTTGAGGAGGTGGATCCTCGGGCACCGGTTGAGGAACAGGTGACCCATGCAGAGTTCAGGAATGTTGTCTTCATGTTGGCACAGGTTGTGACCAACCAAGATTGGCCAGTCAATGCCACTACTCCGGCATCAAGGGTGAGGGACTTCACTAGTATGAACCCTCCGGAGTTCTATGATTCTAAGGCTGATGAAGATGCTCAAGAGTTTGTGGATGAGCTCACCAATGTGTTGTCAATTATGGGGGTGAGTTCGGAGGAGAAGGCGGAGCTGGCGGTGTATCAACTCAAGGACGTGGCACAAGTTTTGGAATAGAAGAGTAGTGCTTTTGGGGTTAGTGGTCGGTTTATTTCCTATCTCAAAGCCTAGAGAATGATTTGTAAGGGGTGTATCTATCATATTGTGAGGATTAGAGGTGTGGAGGTTGAGTCGCCTTCTTTTGAATCAGTTTCGGTGGTTAATGAGTTTCCCGAGGACTTGCCTGATATTCCTCCTGATAGAGAAGTGGATTTTGGCATAGATCTCCTTACGGATACTCCACCAATTTCCATTCCTCCTTACCGAATGGCTCTGGCTTAACTAAAGGAGTTGAAGGATTAATTGAATGATTTGTTGGAGAAGGGCTATATCAGGGAAAGTATTTCACCTTGGGGTGCTCCCGTGTTGTTTATAAGGAAGAAGGATAGGTCGCTCGGAATGTGCATTGATTATCGATAATTGAACAAAGTGACCATTAAGAATAAATATTCGTTGCCTAGAATTGATGACTTGTTTGATCAACTTCAAGGAGCCACTCATTTCTCGAAAATAGACCTTCGTTTGGGTTACAATCAGTTGAAGGTAAGGGAGTATGATATTCCCATGATAGCTCTCCATACCCGTTATGGGCACTTTGAATTTATGGTGATGTCATTTGGTTTGACCAATGCCCCAGTGGTGTTTATGTATCTCATGAATCGGTGTTCAAGCCATTCTTTGATAGCTTTGTGGTAGTCTTTATTGATGATATCTTGATTTACTCTCGAAATGAGTGGGAGCATATGGAACACTTGTGTAACGACCCAAAATTTTTTGAAATTCATAATGGTTGGTCAAGTTTAGTGTTGAAATTGTCATGGTTGAAATTTGGTAGTCATGGGCTGTATTTAAGTGGCCGGATTCAAAGTAATTATTTTGGTGGAAGGTGGTAAGGCCGTTTAGGCAGCATAGAATTTGAAGAGTAATATCTCTTGGTACAAGGTGAACTATGTAGGCTATTATATATCAAATCAAAAGGTGAACTATGTAGGCTATTATATATCAAATCAAAGTTGTTTGAGTTATCTTCGCAAGCAATAGGTTTCACTCGATTCAGAGTTCAGATGTAGAAGTTATGGACTCTGCAGTGAGACTGCCCGTATTCGGAAGTCTACTGGAAAAAGATTTAGAATGGAGTCAAAGTGAGGGATCACGGACCGTTTGGTGGTTCATGTCTGTGGGTTTTTCCAGTGGGCTTCCTTGGAGTTTGTACAAAGCCCCAGACCAAGTGGAACTCCATGACCACTTCACGGTCCGTGTGGGCATTCACGGTCCATGAAGGGGTACCGTGAAGTGATCCAGAGAGCTGACCAAGGCTCAGGGCTGGACTCCGGACCAAGTGATGCTCTACGGACCAGTACATGGTCTGTGTGAAGCTACATGGTACATGAGACCCCTCATGAGTTGATCTAGAAAGTCCCTCAAGATTTCAAGCTGAAGCTGAGACCAAGTGTGGTCTCACGGACGGGCCCACGATCCGTGACCCAATTCATGGCCACTGGGTGGCCTCCGTGAGGGCCTGTTTTCTGTGTATCCTATTCGTTTTATTAATGGTTAATTCATAATTTTGTTTAATCATATGCACCTTTTAGCCTTTATAAGATCTTCTAAAGCCCCCAAATTAAATTCTAATCCCCTTTTATTCATTCTAACACTCTTCAATCCTCACAAAATTCTCTCAATCCTCTTGACCTCTATTGATGAAAGCTTGAAGAAATTTGGGAAAAATTATCTTTCTTGCAAAATCATCCAATTCTCTTGATTAATCTCAAGGTATGTGGGATTTATTCATAGATTCCCTTTCATCCATGAAGACCCAAGAATCCTTTTCTTTAAATTATGAATTTAACCTTTCTTTAAATTATGGATTCTTTCATTTTTGATATATTTAATTGAATTAAGTTGTGGGTTATAGAATTTAGGTGATTTAAAATTGGTTTAAGTTTGAATTCTACTAAGTTTCATTTGAATTGATGAAGGTCAAATTATGCATGTCCCCTCAATCTTGAACTATGCATGGGTAGTGTTTAAATGATGATTTAAATGTTGATTTAAGTTGAATCCTTCTTGGAATACTTTTGATTGAATTTAAAGTATAGATTCTAGTACACGTGCTTTTCTCATTGTCACTCATGGCATTTTCTTTCATGGTCATGGATTTATGAAGCTTTTGATGTGGGCTAAGTCCCAAATATGTTTATGACGGTCATGTTTGACAAGTATGGGTTATGACAAGAATGTGATCACATAATGTCTACGATATGGCCCTTTGAGAAACCATGGGTATTTACACCAATATGATATGATATGATAAGTATGGAGCTACTCTTATGCATAAAGTTTGATATGAAAGTGAATTTGGCTTTTTAGCCCAATGAAGCATGATTTAAAATATGTTTGACCTTTGATAAAGTATGCATGAAAGTAAAGCAAATAATATGGCCTTTAATCCTAAGTATGCATGGTTATGATGTCAAGTGTTTACGTTCCATTTTGAAAGCATGTATATGTATACGTATTCTTGTGGGATGATGACTTAGTACCGAGAAGGATTGGAGTAGTAAGTGAGTTATCCCCAAGGATCCCACTCCTTTCTCAAAACTATGTGCCAACATAGATTATGCTACCTAAATGGTAGTCCCGTAAGGTATTCTAGGATATGATATGATATGACATGATATGTTATGAAAATCCTTCCGAAATGACCGAGTCATAAGAAAGGTGGCCATCACACCGAAATGACCGGGTTGTAAGGTGTGATGTAGATTACTTTTGGCAAGTAATCTTCTCCGATCTGATGGGAGGCCTCATTGGGCAAGTTCATATTGTAGCTCACATGAGTTTGGATGTCGATTATGGTCACATCCCCTATACTATAACCATTATGGCATTTCATGCATCCTAGGTTCATGGCATATTGGTATAATATCCCTTCCTATATTCTTCTTCTATGTATGTGTCCTTGACATCTAGCTTGGTTGTAGGCTCATGTTCATATGCATTGCATGCCCGCATACTTAGTGCATTATTATATTCTAACCCATACTCTTTGTCTACATGTTCTAACCATGTAGGAACAGAAGGTGATTTTCATCCTCCGCTAGACGGCTAATCGAGATTTTGAAGTCTTTGCTTGTGGTGAGCCCTATACTCCAAGGGCAACACCCACTTTCATCTACCTTATCTTTACTTTTTGCTTCTTTACTTTATGACTTAAGGGTGAGCCCAGATTATGTCAAGGCCCCGTTCTATCTTATGTAGAGGATATGTTGGACATGTTAAACTCTTACACGTTGTGTTATATTATTTTTGATATTATTGCTATTGAGATTTGGTTATGAGAATGATGTTTCGATTATGCTTATGATTATGTATTGGACTTGTGAATGTTGGGAATGTGCTTATGTGGAAAGTCCCCTAACCCGGTATGCCCCCCATAGTTTGAGTCCTACTTACCCGCCCCTTAGAAATACTTGTTATGTGCTATATGATCCATGTCCATCCCATTCCCGACAACATCCCCATAGCTTGAGTCCAAAGCCCCATTTTCCCTAGAAATATGTGCTATGTGTTTACTTTTCTGCGTTTCTGAACCGATGATGTGAGTAATGATGCTATGATGGTTTGATCGAGGACTTTCAGGTTCTACTATGCCATGTCACATCTGGGCCCCACTTCTAGGTCTTGACAACTTGATTTGTTTACTTCAAACCTTGAGGGAGAAGCAGTTGTATGCCAAGTTTAGCAAGTGTGAGTTTTGGATGGAGTAAGTTGCTTTTCTCGGTCATGTGGCGTTCGGTGATGGTATTAAAGTTAATCCCAAGAAGACCGAAGCCGTAAAGAATTAGCCTAGACCGTTGACCCCTTCTGATATCCAAAGTTTCCTTGGGTTGGCCGATTATTATCGGAGGTTTGTTGAGGGATTCTCTTCTATTGCATCCCCATTGACTAAGTTGACTCAAAAGAAGGCTAAGTTATTATAGTCGAATGAGTGTGAAAACAACTTTCAGACTTTAAAGGATCAACTTATATCGGCTCCTATTTTGACTCTACCAAATGGACTAGCTGAATTTATGGTATATTATGATGCATCGCGAATTGTGTTAGGATGTGTACTCATGCAACAGGGTAAGGTGCTAGCTTAAGCGCCACGACAGTTAAAGGTTCATGAGCAAAATTATCCAACCCGTGATCTTGAGTTGGCGGCGGTGGTATTTTCTCTAAAGATTTGGAAACACTATTTATATGGGGTTCATATGGATGTTTTCACCGATCACAAGCGTTTTTAATATGTGTTCACCCAAAGGGATCTTAACTTGAGGAAAATGAGATAGTTGGAACTACTCAAGGATTATGACGTGAGTATTCTATATCATCCAAGCAAGGTGAATGTCGTAGCAGATGCCCTTAGTAGGCTATCCATGGGAAGTGTGTCGCACATTGATGAAGAGAAGAAGGAAATGGTAAAGATGTGCACCATTTGGCTAGGTTGGGGGTTAGATTAGCCGACTCAAATGGAGGTGGTATCCTTCTTCAAAGTGGGTCCAAATCTTCTGTGGTTGTTGATGTAAAATCAAAACAAGATTTGGATCCTTCCTTGGTTGAGTTGAAGAAGTTTGTTACCAAAACAAAGATAGTGGTTTTCTCCCAAGGGGGAGATGGTGTGCTACAGTATCAAGATCGTTTGTGTGTTCCAAATGTCGACGGCCTAAGCGAGGTCATCATGAGTGAAGCTCATAATTCCCAAATTCTATCCACTCGAGATCCACTAAGATGCATCGAAACTTGAGGAAAGTACATTGGTGGCATGGAATGAAGAAGGACATAGCCAAATTTATGTCGGAATGCCCAAATTACCAACAAGTGAAGGTTGAACATCAAAGGCCCGACGGTTTAGCCCAAGATATTAAGATTCCTACTTGGAAGTGGGAAGATGTGAATATGGACTCCGTAGTTGGGTTACCTCATACTCGTAAGCAGTTTGATTCTATTTGGGTTGTGTGGATCGAATGACTAAGTCATCTTACTTTCTATCATTCAAAACTACCTATAATGCCGAAGATTACACTAGACTCTATTTCAGGAGTTGGTGAATTTGCATGGTGTACCGAGGTATATCATATCGGATCGTGGTACCTAATTTACTTCTTATTTTTAGAGGTCATTTCAAAGGGGACTTATAGGGTGGAGTTGTTTTTGAATATGAGCTTTATTCACCCGGTGTTCCATGTCTCCATGTTGAGGAAGTTGGTTGGTGACCCTAAGACCATTGTACCTTTAGAGGACGTTACGGTTGAGGAGAATTTGACTTATGAAGAGGTACCAGTTGAGATCTTGGATAGGCAAGTAAAACGACGTCTCAACAAGGATGTACCTTCGGTTAAAGTGTTTTAGAGGAACCAACATGTTGAGAGTGCTTCATGGGAGGCGGAGTCGGACATGATGGAGTGATACCCCTATCTTTTCCGATCTACTCAAGCCTAAGGTACTAGGTTCTATCATTCTTTCTGAATGGTCCTAATTCTTTATTTTCTTGGGTTTTATTTCATTGTATGCATGCATGTGCACAAAAATGATTTGAATGATATTTTGACATGAGTTTTAAAAGACTTTTGAAATAAATGATGCATTATGTTCTATATTGAAATGTTTCTTGTCAATTCTAGCCTTTCAAGCCTTGTTCTAACCCATTCGAGGACGAATGTTCCCAAGGGGGAGATGATGTAACAACCCAGAACTTCCTGAACCTTGTATTTTTGTTTAAGGTCTGATTTGAATCTATCTTGGTTGGATTGTAAGTTTCCCGAGTCTCTCTTGCATGACCGTCTTGGAAGAAATCGTATTGGCTAGGTTTTGATTGACTTCTTGTGTAAGTACTGGCTTTAAATGGCCATATCGCTTGGTACGCGATGAACTGTCTTGACCACCACCTATCCAATTGAATCTCTTTGAGTTATCTTTCCAACGCACTTAGTTTCACTCAATTTGGAGTTTGGATTTGGAAGTTATGGCCTTCACAGTGGGACTGCCTGTGCAAACGAACATTCTGGAAAAAGGAAAAACATTCTTGGCTAAGGCACTGCATCACGGTGGAACTCATGGTCCATGGGGAGGATCAAGACCCTTGAGGCTGGTCCGTGTGAGTTCCAGTGAGCAGTCAAGACTCTGGGCTAAGACTCCGAGCCAAGTAAGCTCCATGGACCAGCTCACGGTCTGTGTGATGCCTCATGGGCCATGAGCCTCGCCCGTGTGAGTTCCAGTGAGCTACTAAGAATCTGTGTCGAGGACCTGATCCAAGGGAGGCTCCACAGACCAGCTTACGATATGTGTGAAGCCTCACGGCTCATGTGCCTGGCCGTGCATTTGCGTAAGGAGAATTTGGCTAAGTTTGGAATTTTCGTGGGCAAAGTTGTTCCAAGTGTGACTTCACAGAAGGGTCTCACGGACCGTGTGGCCTCTCACGATTAGTGTAGTTGACTGTTTAGGAGATGTTTCAAATTTTCCTATCCATTGGAAAATTAAAGCTCGTCGTCAAGTGATGCCTCATGGAAAGTTTCACGGACCGTGAGTAACTACATAGTCCGTATAGTGCACTCCGTCAGTGATAGTTTCCAGTTTTCTTTCTTGTTTTATCAATGGTTTAATTGTAATTTTTAACTAATCCTAAGGTCGTTTTGGCATTTTTAAACCCTCCAAAATCTCTGATTTAACCCTTTTCACTCTAATTCAATTCAATCTCTTCAATCCCCTCAATTTCTCTCAAATTTCTCTCCATCTCCATTGAAGCCTACCTTGGGAATCAAAGGGGAAATTCAATTCTTCTTCATATTCTTCTTGTTCTGCTTGATAAATTCAAGGTATGTGGAATTGATTCATGATTCTCCATTCAACCATGAAGATCCAAAATCCTCATCTTCAATTTTTATGAATTTTGCTCTCTTTGAAATTGGGTCTTTTAATTTATGGATGATTTAATTTAATTGAGTTGTGGGTTGTATTCTTATGTTGGTTTTAAGATGATTCAAATTCAATTATCATGTTTTGCATTAAAATTATGGATATTTGAATATGCATGGTCCCTTGAAAGTTTATTCAAGCATGGGCAATTTAATTGTGATTTAGATTGGAATTTTCTCATGGATTTCAATTAAATTTTACATTGTGTTGTTGAATTAAAATTGAATCTCTATTTCCCATGTATCCATCTCATCATTCATGACATATGCATACATGGAAGGTTTGAATTGATGTAACTCTTGATATGATTTTACTTTATTTTTGGTAAGACATGAGAATTGACTAGAATATGATCATATCTTGTCTTGATATGGCCTTATGAGCATTTTGGGTGTTTACACCACATTGTTATGATAGAATGAGATACTCCTATGAATTGGCCTACGGATATGGTTCTTTTGAAACTCTTGTTTGACCTTTAAGCCTAATTATGAAAAATACTTGAAATACGATTTGGCTTTAGCCTAACTTTGCATTGTATGGATTTGAAGTATTCAACCTCCATTTTGAAGCTCATATATGAATATGTATTTCCGTGGGATGAGACTTAGTTCTGAGAAATTGGAGTTGGGGTGGACTATCTCTAAGGGTCCATACTCCTTTCCATCAAATCTTGTGCCAACATGGGTTATCTCCCTAGATGCGATTGACTTGTATCCCCTTTTCAGGGTTGACCTTGGGATCTACCTGACAAGTAGTCCAAGTAGTAGTTCGCTTGGTCTCTCACGTTGTCGATTGAGGTTAATCCTTGCTATGATATATAGGTTTGAATTAATATATCATGGAACTCCACGACATATTGTTCTGATATTCTCTCCTTACTTACATATATTCCTTTTATACGTATATGTGCCCTTATCATCTAGATTGTTTAGTAGGTTCATGTTCATGTGCATGGCATGCCTGCATACTTAGTGAATTATATGTGCTAACCCATACTCTTTGTCTAGATTATCTAACCATCTATGAACCGGAGATGACATTCATCCACCGTTAGACGCTTAGTTAAAATCTCAGACTTGTTGTTAGTGGTGAGCCCTATACTCCAAGGGCAATACCCACCTCCCTCTATGTTATGTTTTTTTTTCATTTACTTATCTTGTGATTTGACGGTTAGCCCGGGTCATGTCGAGGCCCTCGTCTTATTCTGTGTAGAGGTATTATTGGATACTTATCAGATTCTATTGTACGTCGTACTATGTGTTTATTTGAGATGCTATGATTATCTATGTTTGCTATGGTTATTATGTTTTCGATTATGCTTCCGCTTATGCTATTATGATTTGTTGGATAGGAATGTGCTTATGTGGAAAGTCCCTAACCCTTCTTGCCCCCATAGCTTGAGTCATACTTACCCGCCCCTTAGAACGTAATTTCTATGTGCTATGTGATTCATGGTTATCCCATTCCCGACAATATCCCCATAGCTTGAGTCCAAAGCCCCGGAATCCCTTAAACTTATGTGTTGTTTATTATGTTACGTGCTTCCGAACCATTGATGTAGGTGATGATGCTAAGATGGCTTGATCAAGGACCCTCGGGTTATCCTTTTCCATGTCACATCTAGGCCCTACTCTCGGGTCGTGACACTGAAGGCCCTACCTCTGGAACTATCTATCCCGTGGCGGGTGTGCACTAAACTATCCATGTGAGCGAGGCCTCTTCCCGCCACCCTGTCTATCCTGTCGGATGTGCTCTATCATACGAGCATGGTCAACAATATTCTGAAATGTGCCTCTATCTTGAACCAAAGAAGTTGTAGCCTCTTGAAGGTAACCTGCCATTCCCTTGGCAAACTGTCGAATCCGCTCAAACTAAGTAGGAATGCTAGATAGCGCATATCTGGACAGAGTATGAAATTTGGCCTCATTATTTGAAACTGACATGGAATCTTGATGAAGCCTATCAATCTCATCATGAAAATTTTCCCAAAGACTGTATGGCATGAACATCTCCAAAAATATCACTATGAATTGTGCCCAGGACATAACTGGAGATCCAACAGGTCTACGAGCCACAACTGATCTCCACCACTCCTTGGTGAGGCTGGTAAGCTGATAAGTGGTATAAGCATCTCCATGCGACTCCAAGATGGCCAAATTACACAGTTGATCCTAACATTCTTACAAGTCAACTCTGTCTCCCAGGATGTCATCAAATCTCGGAGGAGCTAGTCAAACAAACCTCGCAAAACTCTTATGCTCAGTTGAGGACATAGTTGGGCTAGAAGAAGATGGTGGCATCATAAACAAGGGTGGTGCAATAGATGGAGCAACTGCCAAACTCTGAAATTGTACACCTACACCTGGCTGAGGTATCTAAAATGAAGTCACAACTTCCACAAGATGATATGCTAGGGCTGGAGAAGGACTAACATGAACCATAGTTGGCCCTACTGGGCTTTAGCAGGATCAATCGGTGCTGCAGAAATTGGCATATCAACTGTAAATAGGGATAGAGGAGCTCTCTGCAATCTAGCCAATAACCTCAATAGAAACTTCTGAACTGATGTTGTAGGGGCTAGAACTTAGGGTTGAGGAATAGGATTTGTAGGACACTCAGGCTCATATGTAGGCCCCGAAGAATCTGACCTCAACTACCCTCTGGATGGAGCTGTCCCTCTAGCAAGTTCTCGACCTTTGACCCTTCCCAAACTCTGGCTCGACCTTGAGTAGGGCCATATAAGAAAACCCGGGCTCTCCCATGGATCGTCAGGACTTTATAATCGACATCTGCAAAGAAGAAGTAGATTAGGCACTTTCAAAGTAGGTAAGACAAAGAAACGCATGAATCAGAAGCAAGACATGAAAATATTTCTAAGCTTCCTGGAGATGGGTGTGGATGTCTACACAACAATCCATGAGACTCTACTAGACACCCTACTCTGGACTCATGAGGCCATTGAACCTATAGCTTTGATGCCAAACTTATCATGACCTAAAATCGGCCACAACTAAAGAAAAATGAAATAAAGTAGAAATCAACATAACATAACATCAAATATCTCCAAAACCTGGATCCATGAGTCCAAGAACATCTAAATATAGTACTAAAGAGAAAAATGCATTTTTCTCATGGAAATACAAGTTTGTATCATAATATCTGATACATAGCCTGATAGAAAAGAAAGGAAAGACAATCCAAAGATCCACGGAGACTCAAAGTCTAAACTTTACCATAAAGATATGGGTGATATCCACAACACTCCAATAGAATGATCGATTACCCCATCATGAATCCTGTGTACGATCTACAGAGATGAAACAAAGTAGGGGTGAGTACACTAAAATGTACCCAGTAGGTTAAACCGACTGGGTAAGAGAAATTGAACAAGTTTGTAATAATGAAGAATCCTAACATCTGCATCACAAGGTTAGTACATAATAACATAACTTAAGATAATGATAAATATTGCAATAGACAATGATGCAATACATATGAAGTGTATGGATGCAATGGCATCGCAGGCTATGAATGAGGTAAATTCACGACTCTCACCGGGCCGACATACACACCTATCAAGCCGAACCTACTAAATAATACCCGGGGGCATCAGAGCCCATGTAGTCAAATAGGTTAGGGTGTCGTAGGCCTCCGGTAGTACAAGTATAATATATGATGTGTGCATGCCAATGCAAACATATATAAGTATGGTGTGTGCATACCAATACCATAATAGAATAAGATATGTGCATGTCAATGCGGTAATATAGTAAGATGTGTGAATACCAATACACCAATAGAGTAAGATTTGTGCATACCAATGCAATAATAGAGTAAGATAAGAGATGGCTCATAAGTAATAATAAACAGAGACAACGGTCACAGCATCACAAAGGTTAGATCAATACCATCAACTATTGCCACAATCCATCAATAAGCCATATTAAAATCCCTTCCTGATCAATGATCAATTCCCAATAATACCTAACTTAGCAAGTCACAAAAATGTGCTTTCAAGTCCCATAATAAGTCATGAATAATACCAAGTATCCACAAATACCCTTTAAGGGTATAAAAAGTCTCACATTATCTTGGTAATGACCAAAGTGACTCATACCACAAGAATTAAACTCAATTTATCGATAGATCACAATCTACTCAAATTTCGGCATAATTAGGTCCACATACCAATCACAAAACTAACATAACAAGTCATTTACTCATGAATCAATTTACTTCTTCAATTACAAAATGACATTCAATAACTCAAATCTAGTCTCAAAAAGTTTAGCCAAACCTACCTCAATACCAAACTCGCACTCAGACAAGTTTTTAATCAACTCAAGCCTCCAATTGATTCTCAAATCTCCCAATCACTATCAAAATTAGATACTACACACCAAGAGAAGCATTTCGATACTCATATTGGCATGGTTAGGCTTAGAAAAAAATGGCCAATTTTAAGACTAAAAATTAAAGTTCCTGAATCTTAAAATTGACTTTAAAATTGAGTTCTGCACAAAAAATGGGATTCATGGGTTAAAATTCCACCAAAATTGAGTTCTAATCGAGTGAGAAATCAATCTCCAAAGTTATGAAATCATGGTCTAAAAATCTCCAATTTTGGACATTAAAATCATTAATTATTCAAGGTAAAATCAAGATAAAACTTATGACAAATGATCAGTATAATGTTAAAATTATTTACTCAAAGTATTTCTTCGAAATTCTCTTCTCAAAATCACCTCAAAAAGCTACAAGTTTGTGAAAATTGCTAAAAATGGTGCTGCACGGGTTTAAAATTATTCATCTGTAAAAAGCTCTCTGCGATCGTTGATGGGGTCCTAAAAATGCAGAAGAGAAGGATTAAATCACCTCTGCGATCGCGGAGACAAACCTACAAATGTGGGAACAAGAGGCAGAGGGGGATGGGGTTACTCTCATGCCTAACACTCCATGAATACGTCACTTTGTCCACAAACGCATGACTTTGTCAGCGAATTCAGAGCACAAAAACATCAAGACCTTTGCGAACGCGGAGTCTTCTCTGTGAACATGGAGAAGAGATGTGTCTGCATCAGATAACAACAAAAACCAGTAACATCACAACTCAAATCAACTCAGACTAGGCATTTGAAACTCATCCGAAATCAAAATTTCACAAACTCTAAATGAATCCATACCAGAAATAGTGATCCGAACTCAACGGAATCATCAAAAATCAATTTCAAGGCCTTCTCCCCACATTTACTAATTTGACTCGATAAAACTAGTTTAAAAACTAAAAATACCAAAACTGCCTTCGACAACTCCAAAAATTATTCCAAAACCACTTCTAGTGTGAGTTTTCCCATCCAGAACTACTGGAACTATCAGAATTTCGATCTGAGCTTTTGAAGTCCAAATATTGACCAAAGTCATACTTTGACCCCAAAAACAACTAAAATCATAACTTATGCCATTTGGGGGGTGGTCGATTATAGCTTCAATTAGCATCTTTCGATTAGCATTTATATTCATGTCTTGTTAAATATTTTTTGGTTATGTTCTTCTTGTAAAGGTTTTAGTTTTATGATTTCTGAAATCTCTTTGGATTTCTTCTAAGTACCTTATGTCTTGAGTTCTTAGGTATTGATCTAAATCGTATTTTAGTTGTTGTTCTAATGTATCTATTTGATCTGTTATTTCTATCCAAATATTTAATTGTTCGTAGTTTATCATTTTATTTTTCTTTTCTTATTTTTATATTCTATTATATGTCCGGCTTTATTTTCTTCTAAATTATTTTTGTTATGTAAATCTTGCAATCTTTTTATCTGGATTATTATTTGCTCAAAGAACTTTAGGTTCTCAGTTCTTAGGTATATATCCATATTTTGTTTTAATATATATTTCTGAAATTCAATCATTTTTTGGGTTTCTGATAGATTCATCAGAATATAAATAGTCTAGTTCATATAAATCCATGTTTTCAATTATAATTAGTTCTGACCATCCTTGGGTTGTTAATTCTATTATTTCTGTTGTTATTAGGTCATCATAGATTTTTCTTCTAACATCATTATCTATATTTCTAAGTATATATAATGTAAGAATCATATATTCTTGGTCTCTGTCTAGAAAATAGGTTATCATTTTTATCATATTGTTCGCTTAACCATATTCCCTCTATTCTCTTTCTTTATCATGCGATTCATTATTTTATAATAAGTTATTCTGAAGAATCCCTTCTGGTCACTATCATGGCTTTTTGCTTCAATCATTTTACCCTAACAGCGTCTCACTTTTGTTTACTCCCCTAAACGGCCTCCATGCCTACTAGTTTCAACATTTAGGTTAGACATAGTCTGGGCTTAAACTACTCTCAGCATATTTTCATGGTAAACTTTTCAAGAGATTTTAATATAACAATACTATAACATGATGAATAGTTATGATATTCAAGAGATTATAAGGAATATAAAGATTTAGTTATTCATAATCATAAATAATTTAACCTGCTCATGTAGATCCGTGCTAGATGTTTTTGGTAGTTGCTTCATTTTTCAAAAAGAGTTATATTTTTATTCATATGAATTTTCTTACAAAGAGAGAGAAGTGAGGATTGATTTTGATATTTCGATGATCTTCTTCTTCTTGCTACTTACCTATTTATAGAAAAATAAATGACTCTTACTATTTATAAACGACTCTTACTATTCATGAATAGTTACTTGACTCTTACTATTCATGAATGACCTCTACTATTCATGAATGACTCTTGACCTTTACTATTCATTACTATTTACTTTATGAATTTTTTACAAGAAAACAATCTTCTTTACAATAATTTACATAAAGATTCTTGGATATTTATCTTCTGGCTTAT
Organism: Solanum aculeatissimum; assembly: GCA_038996855.1. Lineage (NCBI taxonomy): Eukaryota > Viridiplantae > Streptophyta > Magnoliopsida > Solanales > Solanaceae > Solanum > Solanum aculeatissimum. The sequence goes on along the minus strand of JBCEWC010004207.1, from coordinate 7,472 downwards.
CTTTTTATCACTTCAGCTGGCTGATTTTTTGTTACTTACTCCGTTAGTACTTCTGGAATAACATTATCTTCTCCGTTACATCTGGAACATAAATGGTTTGGGTATTTGTGTCTGACTAATTTACAGTATCTGGTTAATAGATCTTCTGAAATAAATCCCTTCTTAAGCGCTCTGGTAGTAGGTTCTTTTTCGAATTAAGTAGTGATATTATCCATTGCCTTACTTCTTCCATATGTGCTTTCTTATATTCCTTTGAATGTGAGTATATCATTAATTGATCTCTGCAATAATAACTTCAAATCATATTTTCGTTTAAATAAATGTTTGCTAGTTCTTGAACAATGGTAGATATTCCAATGATTCTTTTATTTGCATAAAAATCTGGTATCTCTGTCCTTGGTATTTCTTTTTGTTGTGCTATATCCTCAGGGATAATCATATCTCTTATCAGTCCTATTTTGGCAACTTGTATAACTGGTTTTATTTTTTCATGGTGTATCTCTGCTGTTGCAGTATAAAATTTTATAAAAAATAAGTTTCACTTAGTTATTCTTTTGTATGTCAAAAAGGCCTTATGTAGTTCTGGTATTTTGTTTATTTCTTCTCCATCGTAGGTATATACAGTACTAAGTAATTTGTAACTGAATCATGTTTTAACTAGATTTGCATTAATTTTTACGTGAATCAGTTTCTACTATATAAGTAATTTTTTTATTTTTATTTGGGAAATATAGCTTTGGTAATTTTTTACACATAATTTTAATCTTTTTGATTTGTTCCTTATCTTTATTATCAAAGTGATATTCTACATCATTCTTTAATTTTTTTTGTAAGGGTTTTAGATTTTCTGCTAATATAGGTATATATTCTCTTACTTGGTTGACCAATCCTAAAAAGGATTGTAATTTCTTTTTCGTATCAATGTTTTCATCAAGATTAATGATTTTTTCCACTATATGTGTTTGCAGTTTTATTCCATTTTTATCTATTTGTATTCCTAAGAATTCTATTTGGTTTTTCATTATTTCATCTTTCTTTTTACTTAAACTTATTCTTGAGGATTCAATAATATTTATGAATTTTCCTAATAAATTTATATGTTCATCTTGTGTTCTGGAATATAATAATATATCATCAATATATATTATGCAATTCTCTAGTTGATTGAAATAGCTATCCATAAAATGTTGATACCTACCTGGTGCGTTTTTATATCCGAAAGGTAGTACGTTCCATTCGTAAAATCCTTGGGGTACAGTGAATGTTGCAAGTTTTTTAGATTCATCTTCTAGTTTTAGGTTGTAAAATCATGATTTACAATAAAATTTACTAAATTAATTGTATCCTTGTATTTGTCTTATTTTTAATATCTTATTTGGAATTGGGTAATTATATGTTTTAGTTTTTGCATTTAGATTTCTATAATCAATAAACATTCTACTTTTTCCTCTTTTTTGTTCACTATGTGTATTTTCTATGAATACTACTATTACTTTCCAGTATATATCCTTGTTCTAATAATTCTTTTATATGCATTTTGAATTCTGTTAAATCTTGAAAATTATATTTTAATGGTTTCTCTGTTATTATATTATTTTCATTAATTAATTCAATTCTTACTTTTGTCTTATGCGTTCCCGTCTTTGTAACGGGTTTTCATTGTATAAGAGTTCTAATCTTTCTTGAATTATTTTTATTTTATCTATTGTGAATATAACCAGTTCAATTTTTAGGTTGTCTTCTTTTATATTTTCTAGTTTTTGTGTTATTTTTTCACTTCCTTTTATCCATTCTGTAGTTTTACGGTTTTTATTTGTTACACTCTTTGCTCCTATTTTATGTTTACATGGGCTTGTAAACCATCAATGTGTTTTTGTTAATACATGTGGGTAGAATTTTTCTAGAAATGGCATTCCTAATAACATATCTTTTGTGATAAATTTGTAACTATATATTTCTTCTATCATTAAGATTTTATCTCATATCTGTATTTTTACATTTTTAACTTTGTAAGTGATCATGTTTTCTTCGTTATTAAATCCTGTTACTACTAATGATGTTTTTAATTTTTCCCATTTATTTTCTGGTAAACAATTGTATTTACACATATTAGCCTTTGCTTCTATAACTATCATTAGGGTATAATATCTATTATAATATCCTTCTATTATTATCTTTGCAAGTACGTATATTTTCATTTTTATAGCAAAGTTCTTTTTATTATTACTCTTTTGTTTTGGTATGTTATTGTCAACTGTTTGTCTTCTAAATTATATGGTTTTACTTGTTCCAACCATTTTATTCCTAATGTTATATTTCTTTCTTCTTGGTACATTTTAAATTTTATTGTCATAGGTATTCCTCCTATAATTATTTTCTTTTCTGTAGTTTCTTCATTATTTATCAAAGTTTTTGAAAATTCTTGACATAATTGTTCTTTAATAATCATTTCTTCTTCTGTTACAAATTTTCTTATGATATTATTTTCTTCTTGCCTTGTATTTATTAATATTAGATATTATCTTTGATTCATTATTCCTGTTATGTAATAATTATAAGGCTCTATTTCTTTTATTCTTTGTTCTATTAATTTTAATGGAGTTTACATAATCTATTCTTCTTGAGGTACTTTTTGTTGAGGTTTCTGAGGTTTCATAACTTAGTCTTTTTGACGTGCTTATTCTTTTTAATGTACTTAATCTTTCTTTTACTATTTCTAAATCATCTTCTATATCTATGTCTTTATAACTGTAGACACTATTATCAATAGCTGTAACTATCCTTTCAAAAGGATTTTCTATTTTTATTTTATTTATCTTATTTTTGCTATTATTTTGTGTTTTGTAGTTAATATGTATAAATTTTTACATGCTGTAAATATTTTACTTCCTGGTGCTAGTTCTATTCCTGACATTTTTCAATATAGTACTAGTGATTTATCTATGTTTCTATCATTTAATACTTTTTTCTATAGGTTGTATTATTCAATCATCTGCTAAATATATTTCTATTGGTGTATTTATTCCTTCTCTAAAACATGCTTTGATCAATATTTCTGTTCCTCCTAAATGTAAATATTTAATTGGATTTTTTGTTTGTATTTCTTGTATTTGTTTATTTAGTATGCGTTTATTTATTATAGATTTTTAGCTTTTCCTTCAGTGTATTTTCAGTCTATTATATGTTTTTTTAGGCTTACTACATAATATTCTTCCTTTTGTCTTGAAAACCAAAGTCTTTTTGGTAATTTTATTATTTTTTCTACGCTTAGGTCTAATTATTTTCCCTTTATTTGTTCAAATATGTTATTGTCAAATATTATTTTTTGTTCTGATGATTCTTCATCTTGGTAATCTTTTTTAGCTATTTTTTTTATATCTTTTTCAGTCATCCATTCCCGTATTTTCAGTATCTGGATAGTCTAGTTCTGGTTCATTATCTATTTCCTTTGCTGACAATTCATATATACTAGAATTAGAGAAAGAACTAACATTATTAAAAGAAATGTATAAAAATAAACATAGAGAAAAAGAAGAAAAAGAATTAAAATTAGAAGAAGCTAAATTAGCAAAAGAAATAGATATATACAAAGAAATACTACAATTGGAAGAAAATCTGCCTAAACTAGAAATCAACGAAGTGGATAATGATAATGAAAATAATTTAGACGGACAGTCAGAAATAAGCGAAACATATACAGAACTCTTAGAAAATATAGATAAGACAAAGACACTAGAAATAAACACAGGAGATGTAGAAATGAAACCGAGTACATCAGGAGTAAAAATTCAAAATATCTTAACCCTCAATATTATACCACTAGTTATGAAAATTATGACAGAAAGGAAGCCATATGGAATAAAAGATTAAATAAAAAATGGATGCCATAACCAATGATTGAACAATATAATTTCCTAGACTTAGACTGTGTAATAGATATAATTAAAACAATCTAGTTACGGATGGGATAGATATCTAAAAAATTAATAGATAACAAGATAGGGATAACAGAAGCACCAGGATACATAGAAAGAACATTAATAGGAACAGTAAAATTATGGTTACAAAACCTAATAGTAGGAAGCCTAACTACTTTAAGAAATAATAAAAAATTTGATGGTGAAGCAGCACTAACAACTATGGATATATTACATAAATATGAGAATTCTATAAGAAATGAATTTAGTAGCATAACGACGGAAGTAGAAGAACAACATAAAGAAAAAATCATAAATAGAAATTTAATGACAAAGTTAACAATATGTAATATGTGTTACATAGATGAATATACATGTGCATTTAGAGAATATTATTATAAAGGAACATATAGTGCGGAAGAAGAAAAACAAATAAGAAAATTGTATTTTACAAAACTACCAGAACTATTTAATACTAAAGTAATAAAAAGTTGGAACGATGCAGGTTAGCAGATACTCTAAGAACTAGAATAAGATTTCTACGAATATGTTTTGCAGAATTATGTGAAAAACATAAGGAAGAAATAAGAATGGAAAGAACATTAATTAAAAACTTAGCATGTTGTGAAGATAAAACAACACCTCAATTTGGATGTACAGAAAAATACTATGAAAGGAAATATAGGAAAAGTATAACAAATATAAAAAGTATAAATCAAAATAAAAATGGAAAAAACCAAGATAAAGATATTATGTAAAAAATTATACCAGTAAAAGAAGATACAGACCAAAAAAAAAATAACAGAATGTACTTGCTATAATTGTGGAAAACTAGGGCACATAGCTAAAGATTGTAAGTTACCTAAAAATTCAAAAAAGAAACAAGTCACAAAAATAATATTAGATAATGAAGAATATATGAAAGTAGAATATATAGACTTTGAATTAGAAAGTGAAGATAGTATACATGAATTGTCAGAAAATGAAATAGATAATGAACCAGGATTAGACTATCCAGATACTGAAAATACGGGAATGGATGACTGAAAAAGATATAAAAATAATATCTAAAGAAGATTACCAAGATGAAGAATCATCAGAACAAAAAATAATATTTGACAATAACATATTTGAGAAAATAAAGGGAAAAGAATTAGCCCTAAGCGTAGAACAAATAATAAAATTACCAAAAAGACTTTGGTTTTCAAGAGAAAAGGAAGAATATTATGTAGTAAGCCAAAAAGAACATATAATAGACTGTAAATACACTGAAGGAAAAGCTAAAATATCTATAATAAATAAATGCATACTAAATAAAGAAATACAAGAAATACAAACAAAAAATCCAATTGAATATGTACATTTAGGAGGAACAGAAATATTGATCAAAGCATGTTTTAGAGAAGGAATAGATACACCAATAGAAATATATTTAGCAGATAATAGAATAATACCACCTATAGAAAAAAGAAGTTTAAATGCAGTAAAAGAAAATCTAAAATACCAAAAGTTTAAATTTATAATAAGTGCTAACTACTCAGTAGCATTAAATGATAGAAACATAGATAAATCACTAGTACTATATTGGAAAATGTCAGGAATAGAACTAGCACCAGGAAGTAAAATATTTACAGCAAGATGTAAAAATTTATACATATTAAACTACAAAACACAAAATAATAGCAAAACATAAGACAAATAAAATAAAAATAGAAAATCCTTTTGAAAGGATAGTTACAGTTGATAATAATGACTATAGTTATAAAGACATAGATATAGAAGATGATTTAGAAATAGTAAAAGAAAGATTAAGTACATCAAAAAGAATATGCACGTCAAAAAGACTAAGTTATGAAACCCCAGAAACCTCAACAAAAAGTACCTCAAGAAGAATAGATTATGTAACTCCACAAAAATTAATAGAACAAAGAATAGAAGAAATAGAGCCTTATAATTATTATATAACAGGAATAATGAATCAAAGAAAATATCTAATATTAATAAATACAGGGCAAGAAGAAAATAATATCATAAGAGAATTAGTAATAGAAGAAGAAATAATTATTAAAGAACAATTATGTCCAGAATTACCAAAAGCTTTGATAAATACTGAAGAAACTACGGAAAAGGAAATAATTATAGGAGGAATACCTATGACAATAAAATTTAAAATCTACCAAGGAGAAAGAAATATAACATTAGGAATAAAATGGTTAGAACAAGTAAAGCCATATAATTTAGAAGACAAACAGTTAACAATAACATACCAGAACAAAAGAGTAATAATAAAAAGAACTTTGCTATAAAAATGAAAATATACATACTTGCAAAGATAATAATAGAAGGATATTATAATATATATTATACCCCAATGATAGATACAGGAGCAGAGGCTAATATGTGTAAATACAATTGTTTACCAGAAAATAAATGGGAAAAAATTAAAAACACCATTAGTAGTAATAGGATTTAATAACGAAGGAAGCATGATTACCTACAAAGCTAAAAGTATAAAAATACAAATATGAGATAAAATCTTAATGATAGAAGAAATCTATAGTTACGAATTTACCACAAAAGATATGTTATTAGGAATGCCATTTGTAAAAAAAATCTACCCACATGTATTAACAAAAACACATTGGTGGTTTACAACCCTATGTAAACATAAAATAGGAGCAAAGAGAGTAACAAATAAAAATCGTAAAACTACAGAATGGATAAAATGAAGTGAAAAAATAACACAAAAACTAGAAAATATAAAAGAAGACAACCTAAAACTTGAATTGATTATATTCACAATAGATAAAATAAAAAAATTCAAGAGAGATTAGAACTCTTATATAATGAAAACCCGTTACAAGGATGGGAAAAGCATAAGACAAAGGTAAGAATTGAATTAATTAATGAAAATAATATAATAACACAGAAACCATCAAAATATAATTTTTAAGATTTAACAGAATTTTAAAATGCGTATAAAAGAATTATTAGGACAAGGATATATATAGGAAAGTAATAGTAAACATACTAGTCCAGCATTCATAATAAATATACATAGTGAGCAAAAGAGAGAAAAAAGTAGAATGGTTATTGATTATAGAAATCTAAATGCAAAAACTAAAACATATTATTACCCAATTCCAAATAAGATATTAAAAATAAGACAAATACAAGGATACAATTACTTTAGTAAATTTGATTGTAAATCAGGATTTTACCACCTAAAATTAGAAGATGAATCTAAAAAGCTTACAGCATTTACCGTACCCCAAGGATTTTACGAATGGAACGTACTACCTTTCGGATATAAAAACGCACCAGGTTGGTACCAACATTTTATGGATAGCTATTTCAATCAACTAGAGAATTGCATAGTATATATTGATGATATATTATTATAATCCAAAACACAAGATGAACATATAAAGTTATTAGAACAATTCATAAACATTATTGAATCCTCAGGAATAAGTTTAAGTAAAAAGAAAGCTGAAATAATGAAAAATCAAATAGAATTCTTAGGAATACAAATAGATAAAAATGGAATAAAAA
>JBCEWC010004206.1:0-27916 GCA_038996855.1 Solanum aculeatissimum | reverse complement strand
AATAGCCACCGTCTATCTACCTCTTTACTTTCATGTATTTAATTTCTATTGACTTGAGGGTGAGCCTCAAACATGTCGAGGCCCCGATCATCTATGTAGAGGCATTGTTGGAAAAATCTATATTCTTCTAAGTTTGGTTTGTATGTTGGTTATTTGGTTATGTAGTACGATGCTATTTAGCTTGGTTTATGAGAATGTCTCTTTTATTATGCTTTGACTTGTATGATTGGTTATTATGAATGACTATGTGCTATGTGCAACCATACATATTCCATTCCCGTATTATCCCCATAGCTTGAGTTCCAAGTCCTTGAATCCTTAGAACTTACGTGCTATATTTTTAGCTTCCGCATTTTCGAACCGATGATGTGTGTAATGATGCTATGATGGCTTGATCGAGGGTCTTCAAATCCTCTTTTGCCATGTCACATCTAGAGCCCCTATCCGGGTCATGACAGTTTATCCATCTCTGGCAAGGTGGTATGACCATGAGGGACTATGCCCTCAAGTTCACTAAGCTTTCCAAGTATGCTCCAATGCTTGTCTCCGATCCCCATGCAAGAAAGCACAAGTTCATTTCGGGTGTTTTGGACTTGGTGGTGAAGGAATGTAGGATCTCTATGCTCATCTGTGACATAGATATCTCTCGGCTAATGACTTATGCCAAGCAAATTGAGGGAGAGAAACTTAAGGAAAGGAGAATTCATGAAGCAAAGAGGGCCCAGTTTGATGGTGGATTCTCCAACTCTAAAAGTGGTGGTGGTGGTGTTGGCTAATTCCACCAAGGCCAAGGTTCGAATGTGAGAGTTGCAAATCCGAGAGTGCCTCCTCTTAAGGCACAAGTTGGGGGTGGTCCCCTATTTCCTCTTTGTAGCCATTGCAGAAAGCATCATTTGGGTGATTTTAGAAAGGTTTCGGGTGCTTTCTATGGATGTGGTAGTTTGGAACACAAGGCTTCCGACTGCCCTAGGGGTGCCAAGAAGGATCAAGTGGCTCTCGGTGGTCCAGGGCCGCCAAAGGCTCTGGTTGGTGGTGCTCCAAGGAACAACCAGTTCTACGCTCTCCATGCCGGACAAAAGGTGGAGGAAGCTCTAAACGTTGTGATGGGTATGTTGAAAATCTTTAACTTTGATGCTTATGCTTTACTTGATCCGGGTGCAAACCTATTTTTTGTGAGTCTTTTAATTTCTATTAAAGTTAGTGTGAGTTCCAAAACCTTGAGGGAACCATATTAGGTGTATACCCCCGTGGGTGATTCTATTGTGGCCCGAAAAGTGTATAGAGGTTGCTCCATGTCGGTGTTGCATAAAGTGTTCCCCGGTGACCTCGTAGAACTTGAAATATATGGTTTTGATGTCATTCTTGGGATGGATTGGTTGCATGCATCATATGCCTCAATTTATTGTAAAACTAGGCAAGTCAAGTTCCAAGTTCCTAATAAACCCATTTTGGAGTGGAAGGGTAGTGATTTCGCGGTTAAGGGTCAGTTTATTTCCTACCTTAAAGCCCGTAAGTTGATTTGTAAAGAGTGAATATATCATATTATGCGGGTTAGAGATGTGAAAGGGGAGTCACCTGCTCTTGAATCAGATTTGGTGGTGAATGAGATTCTCGATGTGTTTCCCGAGGATATACCCGGTATCCCTCCCGATAGAGAAGTGAATTTGGTATAGACCTCCTTTCGGATACTCAACCTATTTTTATCCCTTCTTATCATATGGTCCCATCAGAGTTAAAGGAGTTGAAAGATCAATTGAAATTTGTTTTAGAGAAAGTGTATATTAGACCAAGCATTTCACCTTGGGGTGCTCCGGTGTTGTTTTTGAGGAAGAAGGATGGGTCTCTCCAGATGTGTATTGATTATAGGCAATTAAACAAGGTGACCATTAAGAATAAGTACCCGTTGACTAGGATTGATGATTTGTTTGACCAACTTCAAGGAGATAATCACTTCTCCAAAATATATCTTCGTTTGAGTTATCACCAAGTGAAAGTGAGGGAGTGTGATATTCCAAAAATGGCTTTAAGGACTCGTTATGGACATTTTGAATTTGTGGTGATGTCTTTTGGGTTGACTAATACTTCGGTGGTATTTATGGAACTTATGAATTGGGCATTCAAGTCGTTCCTTGATTATTTTGTGGTGGTCTTTATTGATGATATTTTTATCTACTCCCGTAGTGAACAAAAGCATATGGGTCATTTGAGTTTGGCTTCCAAACTTTGAGAGAAAAGAAATTGTATGCCAAATTTTGCAAGTGTGAGTTTTTGTTGGGGGAAGTTGCCTTCCTTGGTCATGTGGTGCCCGGTGATGGCATCAAGGTTGATCCTAAGAAAACCAAAGCAGTGAGAGATTGGCCTAGACTATTGACTCCTTCAGATATTAGGAGTTCCCTTGGTTTTGCCAGCTATTAAAGAAGGTTTTTTGAGGGGTTTTCATCTACAGCGTCTCATTGACCAAATTGACTCAAAAGAAAGCCAAGTTTGTGTGGACAAATGAATGTGAGAAAAGTTTCCAAACTTTGAAGGATCAACTTACATCGGCTTCGATTTTGACTTTGCCTAATGGTTTAGATGTTTTTGTGGTTTATTGTGATGCATCACAAATTGGTTTGGGTTTTGTACTTATGCAACATGGTAAGGTGATAGCCTATGCTTCCTGACAATTAAAGGTGCATGAAAAAAATTTCCTAACTTATGATCTTGAGTTAGCGGCGGTAGTGTTTGCTTTAAAAATTTGGCGATATTATTTGTATGGGGTGCATGTAGATATTTTCACCGATCAGAAGAGCTTACAATATCTGTTCACCCAAAGGGACCTTAATTTAAGGCAAAGGAGATGGTTGTAACTTCTTAAAGATTATGACATGAGTGTTCTTTATCATCCCGGTAAGGCCAATATTATGGTGGATGCTCTTAGTAGACTTTCTATATGGAGTGTAACACATGTGGATGAGAAAAAGAAGGAAATAACAAAGGATGTGCACCGTTTGTCTAGGTTGGGTGTGAGGTTAGCCGAATCCGATAATGGTGGAATCCTTATGCAAGGTGGATCTGAATTCCTTTTGGTAGTTGATGTTAAGGCTAAGTAAGATTTAGATCCTTCATTGGTGGAATTGAAGAAGTTGGTTGCCGATGGTAAGATTGAGTTTTTTCCCAAGGGGAAGATGGTGTACTTCGGTACCAAGACCGACTATGTGTTACGGATTTGGATGGCTTGAGGGACATCATCATGAAAGAGGCTCACAATTTGCAATATTCTGTTCATTCGGGATCTACCAAAATACACCGAGATTTGAGAGAGTTGTATTGGTGACATGGTATGAAGAAACAAGGTTCTTATCAGAGTGTCCTAATTGCTAACAAATGAAAGTGGAACATCAAAGGCCCGGTGGCTTGACATAAGACATTGAGATTTCTACTTGGAAGTGGGAAGATATGAATGTGCACTTTGTGGTTGGGTTACCCCGTACTCAGAGAAAATTTGATTCCATATAGGTTGTGGTTGATAGAATGACGAAGTTGGCTCACTTCTTACCGGTCAAGACTACCTATAGTACCGAAGAGTATGCTAAGTTATATATTCGGGAGTTGGTGAGGTTGCATGGTGTGCCAAGGTCTATCATATCGGACCGTGGTACCCACTTTACTTCTCATTTTTTGAGGTCCTTTCAAAAAGGACTTGGTACTAAGGTCAAATTGAGCACCGCATTCCATCCTCAAACCGATGGGCAAGCCGAGAGGACAATTCAAACCTTGGAGGATATGTTAAGGACTTGTGTGTTGGAGTTTAAGGGAAATTGGGATGATCATCTACCTCTCATAAAGTTTCCTTACAACAATAGTTTCCATGCTAGCATTGGTATGACTCTTTTTGAGGCTTTGTGTGGTAAGAGATGTAGGTCTCTGGTTTGTTGGTTTAAAATAGGTGAGGCGACCTTGCTAGGCCAAGATTTTGTTGTTGTGGCTATTGAAAAGGTGAAGTTGATGTGGAAAAGGTTGAAAATGGCCAAAAGTTGCCAAAAGTCTTATTCGGATGTTAGGAAGAGGGACCTTGAATTTCATGTTGGTGATTGGGTGTATGTGAAGGTGTCCCCCATGAAGGGCATAATGCGTTTTGGCAAAAAGGGCAAGTTGAGCCCAAGGTACGTCGGACCTTATGAGATTGTGGAACGTGTTGGCAATGTAGCATATAGGTTGGACTTGCCTTTGGACATAAGCTCTATTCATCCAGTTTTCCATGTATCTATGTTGAGAAAGTTGGTTGGTGACCCTAAAGCAATTTCACCTTTGGAGGGTGTGACGATTGAAGAGAACTTGACCTATGAAGAGGTGCTAGTTGAGATTTTGGACAGACAAGTGAAGCGGCTTCGCAATAAAGAGGTAGCTTCGGTCAAGGTATTTTGGGGGAATCAAGATGTGGACAGTGCAACGTGGGAAGCGGAGTTAGACATGATGGAGTGACTTGATGTTGGGAAATGTATTTGACTATGTGCTTATGTGTAAAGTCCCATAATCCCGGTGTGCCCCTATAGCTTGAGTCCTACTTACCTGTCCCCTTAGAGATATTTGTTATGTTCTATGTGAATCCATGTTTATCTCATTCCCGGCAACATCCCCATAGCTTGAGTCCAAAGCCTCGATTCTCTTAGAGCTTATGTGTTATGTGTTTTGCTTCCGCGCTTCCGAACCAATGATGTGTGTGATGATACTATGATGGATTGATTGAGGACTTTCTGATTTTCCTTCGCCATGTCACATCTAGGTCCCTATTCGGGTCATGACATAAGTCTAAGAGGCGAGTAAGTAGGACTCATGCTATGGGGGAATTTACGGACTTGGAACTTCTATCTCATCAACATAACAAGAATTTACCACATAGAAGGGAATAAGGGACTCAGGGAAATCTCCAATAATACATAGACATAATAAGTGTCGAGCTCATAACATACAACCCATGTATCCAAAAATGGAGTAGACCAAATAAAAGCATTAAAATAAATGGATGTTGTCCCTGAATGTGAAGGACTCACCAATAGCAAGTCTTCACAGAACCGATTAGCCACATGGTGGAGAAGAATGATAGATGGGAGCTCTGATTCCCATATGATTAGATCATATAGGCAAAAAGTATGTGTTAGTATGTTTGAATGTACTTAGTATGCGGGATGCAATGCAACAAAGAACATGAACCATAATTAATCAATATGCATAATCATAATTGATGAATAGGAGAACAATATGTTATGAGTGCTCAATGCTTCAATAAAAGTAGGCAAGAGAGTCATCAAATTATGTATCATAACATAAATAAAATGGTAAGAGACCATAACCTATATGTAAGACCAAGCGAGCTACTACTTGGAATTTTGATGTTCCCCCCACATCGAACATGGAGGGGCCTACTTTGCAAAGGTAAACCAAACACGCACCTTACAGGAACCTCCCTTTTTTCAAAAAGTTCTTCACAAATAACTAATGGGAACAACACCATTTTTGGTCATCCATACGGGAACTCTACCCTTTTTGGTAAATTACAAGATAAGAGTCTTACAGGAACAACACCGTTTTCAAATAATAGAAAGTGGAAGCCTTACGGGAACTCTACCTTTTTTATTATTAAGTGGCATGTACCTTAAGGGAACTCCCCCTTTTAAGTTAGTCATACCTTAAGAAATTCACATTTTATGGTGGTAACATCGTTAAGGAACAACTGTTACTTATCAAGATCCTCTCGGTTCTATGTCTCAATCCCAAGGGATATTCAAATCTTATTTATAGCCTTAGAATGCATAACATCATAATATTCTTATAAAGTAGCTCATCAAAACTAAAACTTCATAATATCAAAATAGGCCTTCATAACATCTCATAGCTTTCATATCTTATAATATGTGTAAAAGCCCCATTCAACAATTCATATCTTTCATAATATGCTTAACTTGCCATAAGACCCTCAACATTTTAGAAGCTTGGCATACATCTTCAATAACATCATGGTGGGTACACATTTGTAAACTTAAAATCCATGCAAGTAATATGTAAATGCCATGAGACTGCAAATAGACTCACTTAATCATTTTTCAAAGAACCCACCACACATATTAAAACTTGATAAGGGAATTATCAATCCCTCATATAAGTCATAAATTTCCACATGATACCACACCTACAGATATAGCATGAGGATAGACAATCATAAAATACATGGTAATAGCATCATATGAAGAAGTTCATAAAAGCATCCATAAATTTCATGTAGTTGGAGAGGAAGAATAGTTAGACTTGTTGGGAGAAGGTTTCCAAAATAAAACCCATATACCTTGGTTGTTTGGAGATGGAAATATCTTGTTGACAAGTAGAGAAATTCAAAAATCCTAGCTAGCACTTTGCTTGAATGCCTTGAAGAGCGTTGAGAGTGGTTAGGAGAGATTTAAACTTAGGGATTTTGAGAATAAGTTTGAAAGGAGTGTATTAGGGTTATGTATTGCTGATAAAGGTTCTTTTGAGGTATTAAATGGTGTAGTATAGACATTAAGTAATAGGAAAAGGTTAAAAATTACCCCTTTAAATATCTATCGAAGTGGGCCACGAAACCCCAATTACGGGCCATGGTCAGTCTTACGGGTTGTAAGTGAGGGTTGTTCTCATTTGATTCCCTTTTAAAATCCTTAGAGAGTGTCTCAGATCCTTGACCTACAATGAGACTTACAACCCATAAGTCAATGCACAAGCCATCTGATGCACCGTAAACCCAATTTTAGAAATCAACACTTTAACCAAACTTGGCCATCATATCATGAGCATGAGTTATAGCTCGTGGAAGAACATATGGCCCGTAAAGGACTTTGTGGACAATGTTACTCAGAAATATTTTCTAGAACTCATTTTCTTTACACCATCATACTTTTCAACATGTGGGGCCTTACATTATCTCCCCCTTGGGAACATTCATCCCCGAATATGCTAAAGGCAAGCTCTAAAGGATGGAGTACAAGCATCATATGCAAAATGCAACTCATGCATCATGAAAAGTTTGCAAACCATGCTTCAAATAACATTTATAAGGAAATTCTTAAAGTCACATAATTATACATAAATGACATGGAAATGACATGCAAAGGAAGGGGTTCTTAAATAGGAAAGTCATGGTACCTCAAGCTTGATTAGAATGGAAGAAATAGGGGTATCACTTTTTCATATCCGCTTCAGCTTCCCAAGTTGCACTCTCAACTTATTGGTTCCTCCAAAGGACTTTGACGGATGCAATGTCTTTGTTTCTCAATCGCTTGACTTGTCTATCCAATATTTCCATCGAAACTTCCTCATACCTCAAATTCTCCTCAACATCTACCACTTCTAAGGGTTCAATGGATTTAGGATCTCCAATACGCTTCCTCAACATATAGACATGGAAAACTAGATAAACCATGCTCATTTTTGTGGGACACTCTAATTCATATGAAACTTTACCAACACACATAATGATTCGGTAAGATCCTACATACTTAGGGCTTAACTTTTCGTTCTTGCCAAAATAAACCATACCCTCTATCAGGGAAACCTTCAAGTACACCAAATAATTAACATCAAATTCAAGGTATCTCCTTCTAGTAACAACATAGGACTTTTGCCATATTTGATCCATTTTCAATCTTTCCCTTATAATTCTCACCTTCTCCAAGGATTCCATAACTAGATTTGAACCCAATAAAGCCATTTCCTCAACTTCAAACCACCCAACCGGGGATCTACAACGTCTACCATATAAAGTTTCAAAGGGAGCCATTCCGATGCTAGAGTGGTAGCTGTTATTATAAGCAAACTCAATGAGCAGAAGATGCTCATCTAAACTTCCCTTAAACTCCAAGACACAAGACCTTAGCATATCCTCAAGTGTTTGAAAGGTTCTTTGGCTTGGCTATCTGTTTTTTGGTGAAAGTTGTTCTAAATTAACTTTAGTACCAAGGCCTTTTTTAAAGGACCTCCTAAAGTGCAATGTAAATTAGGTTCCTTAATTTGAAATAATAGAAAATGGGACCCTATGAAGTCTTACCAACTCATGAATATGTAACTTGGCATAATCTTCGGCACCATATGTTGTTTTAACTGGTAGGTTGTGAGCCAACTTCTTCATTCTATCAAAAATAGCCCAAGTGGAATCAAAGTGATTTATAGTCCTTGGCAACCCAACCACAAAGCCCATGTTGATCTCTTCCCACGTCCCAGTAAGAATCTCAATATCTTGGGCTAGGCCACTCGGCCTTTGATGTTTGGCTTTAACTTGTTAGCAATTATCACAACCAGCTACAAACTTAGAGATATCTATCTTCATACCACCCCACCAATACACTTCCCTCAAATCCCTATACATCATTGTAGAAATGGGGTGAATGGAATATGATGAATTATGAGCTTCATTCAAGATCAAGTCTCTCAATCCGTCAATATTTGGCACATATAACCTACATTGGTACCTAAGGACACCAACTTCCCTTGGGAGAAAACCTCCACCTTGTTGTCCTTAACCAACAATTTCAATTCCACCAAAGTGGGGTCGAGGTCTTGCTTGGATTTGACCTCTTCAAATTGGGAAGACTCAAAACCCTCTACCACCACCACACCTCTATTGTTTACTTTATTCACTATAACTCCCAATCTAGCCAACTGATGGACCTCTCTTGCCAACTCCTTCTTTATATCATCAATATGAGCCACACTCTCCATGGACACCCAACTTAAGGCATTGACCACAATATCACCTTTGCCCAAATGATAATGCACGCTCATGTCATAGTCTTTAAGGAACTCCAACCATCTCTTTTATCTCAAATTTCTCAAATTTAAGTCTCTTTGGGTGAGCACGTATTAAAAGCTCTTATGTTGGTAAACATATCTACATGAACGCCATATAAATAATGACGCCATATCTTCAATGGAAACACCATGGCTGCTAATTCAAGATTATGAGTGGGGTAATTATGCTTATGTACCTTTAGTTGCCTAGAGGCATAAGCAATGACCTTGTTATCTTGAATCAATACACACCCCAAACCATTTCTTGAAGCATCACAATACACAACAAATCTTTCCAACACTTCCAGTAAAGCCAAGATGGGAGTGGATGGAAACTTGTCCTTCAATGATTGAAAACTTCTTTCTCATTCATCGGTCCATACAAATTTGTCCTTCATTTTGTGTCAAGTTTGTCAAGGGGGAGGCAATTTAAGAAAAACCCTTAATGAATCTCTGATAGTATCTTACCAAGCCCAAGAAACCCTTAATATACATTGGAATCAAGGGCCTAGGCAAATTCCTTAATGCTTTCATATTTTTTCAATCTACCTTAATCCCTCCACCGGATATCACATGCCCTAGAAAGGAAACTTTCTTCAACCAAAACTCACATTTGTTGAACTCAATGAAAAGTCATTATTCCATCAATGTTTGCAACAATAGACTTAAATGCTTGGCATGCTCCCCTTCACTCCAAGAATAAATGAAGATGTTATCAATAAAAATAACCACAAATATGTCAAGGTAGGATTTAAAGACATTACTCATGAAATCCATAAATATTGTTGGAGCATTAGTTAGACCAAAGGACATCACCACAAACTCAAAATTCCCATATCTTATTCGGAAGGCCATTTCCAAAATATCACACTCCCCTGCCCTCAATTGATGGTACTCGGACCAAAGGTCAATCTTTGAGAAGTGACTAGCCCCTTGAAGTTGATTAAATAGGTCATCAATGCTTGGAAAGGGATACTTATTCTACATGGTGAACTTATTGAGTTGGAGGTAATCGATGCACATTCAAAGTGAGCCATATTTCTTCCTTACAAAAAATATCGATGCACCTAAAGGTGACTTTCTAGGCCTTATGAAACCTTTCTCTAACAAAACTTTCAATTGGTCCTTCTGCTCAAACTTCACCAAGTGCCTAATCTTCAATTGCCCTATTTCTTCATCATTTCCCAAGTACATTTTAATCCTTTGGCCATTGACTTTGAACCTTGAACCGTCTTTATTTTCCAACTTAATTTTTCAGTGGAGATATACATGGCAAACATTGAGGGGACATACCCATTTTGACTTGAGCTTTTCAAGAAATAACCACAACCTTGAGTTGAACAAGATGACCGAGTTACCAGGCGCGAACTTCTGATGCTCAATCAGTTGGCCGTGAAAAATCTTCATCTTTTCCTTGTATAGTGCAAAAGTTTCATATGGTTTTAAGTGAAATTCATCAGGCTCATTTAGTTGGTTCAGTCTTAAATTTAATGCATCACCCCAATCAAAGTTTAGCTTTTCAAGTGCCTATATATGCTCTGTGTTCAAACTCCACAGGAAAGTAGCAAGACTTCCCAAACACAAGTTGATATGAAGACATGCTTATGGAGTCTTAAATGCAGTCCAGTTCACCCTTAATGCATCATCAAACTTTCTTGACCAATTCATTTGATTTGCATTCATAGTCTTTTTCAAGATTTGCTTGATCTCGCGATTTGATACTTATTCTTGTCCACTTGTCTGGGGATGGTATGGAGTGGAAACAGTATGTCTCACCCCATATTTCTCTAGTAAACCACAAAATAGCTTATTGCAAAAGTGAGAACCTCCATTCCTTAGGATTGTCGAGAAGTACCAAATCTTGAGAAGATGTTCTTCTTAAGGAATGTTGTGACACTTTTGCCTTCATTATTGGGAAGTGCAAAGGCTTACACTATTTAGATACATAGTCCACAGTAACTAGGATGTATTTGTTCTCATTTGAGTTCACAAAAGGACCCATAAAGTTAATACCACAGATGTCAAATGACTCGATCAATAATAGCCACATTGTAAGATCTTGTGGGCTATTTGAATGCAACTCTAATGTCCTCTAATGAGTGACAACTAACATCTTGAAGTATGCTCATTATCTCCACCTCGGTACACAGTGACGAATAATCCCATTGATACAAACACAAAGTACATAATCCTCATCTCAAAATAACTTTTGCACATTAGACATAATTTTTTGGCATTAACGCAGAATCATATCCGGAGGTACCTCATCACTAACTAAATAATTGACATAGTCTGCAAACCATAAAATCAATTCATATGATGTAGCCTACACTTCATCATCCGGTAATAAGTCATTTATTTCTATACCATCTTTGAACTTTTCCATAGCTTCATCTTCAAGTTTAGATAAACGATTTGCAAGTTG
Organism: Solanum aculeatissimum; assembly: GCA_038996855.1. Lineage (NCBI taxonomy): Eukaryota > Viridiplantae > Streptophyta > Magnoliopsida > Solanales > Solanaceae > Solanum > Solanum aculeatissimum. The sequence goes on along the minus strand of JBCEWC010004206.1, from coordinate 16,695 downwards.
GTTCTCTGTCCTTTTTTTATTAATTACCTCAAAATCAAATTCTTGTAGGAACAACATCTATTGAAACAACCTTAGTTTGGCATCTTTCTTTTCCATCAAGTATTTGAGGTCTATATGACTGGTATGAACAATGGCCTTCGTACCCAATAAGCAAGATTTGAACTTTTCGAATACAAAAACCACTGCATGCAATTCTTGTTCTGTCATGGTGTAGCTCCTTTGAGTTGCATTTAAGGCTTTACTGGCATAGTATATAGGATGTAGGATCTTCTCTCTTAGCTAGCTCAATACTACACCAAGTGTGAACCACTTGCATCACACATAATTTTAAAAGGCGTAGTCCAGTCGGGTGAAACAATTATCGATGCCAAGATAAAATTCTACTTTAACCCTTCAAATACTTTAAGGCATGCATCATCAAATACAAACTTCGGCTCATTCTCAAGCGACTTGCACAATAGATGCACAATTTTAGAGAAGTCCTTGATGAACCATCTATAGAATCCTGCTTGCCCTAAGAAACTTCTCACGCCCTTTACAGATATGGGTGGAGGAAGCTTCTTAATCAACTCAACTTTAGCTTTTTCCACTTTAATGCCCTTGATGGAGATTTGGTGGCCCAAAGTAATACCTTATTTCACCATGAAGTGACACTTTTCCTAATTGAGCATAAGGTGACATTTTTCACCCCACTTTAGTACATCATGCAAATGTTTAAGAAAATCATAAAAAAAGTTTCCTACCACATAAAACTTATGTCATGACCTGGGGCTAGGGCCTTGGACTGACATGGAGAATGGGAACCCAATTAGCCTTAAACAATCCTTATAGCATCTACATGCACATCATCATCTCGAAAGCACATAATTATACAACAAGCAAATAATTCTAAGGGGAATGGATCTTTGAACTTAAGCTTTGGGGATGGCAAAGGAAAAGGATTATCATGAACTCACATAGAACATAAGACTAAGGGGCGGGTAAGTATGACTCACGCTATGGGGGAAAGGATTAGGAATCTCAATATCACATGAACACATTATAGCATCAATGGTATAGGATATACATAATCATAATATCCATAAGTAACAAATAGCAAGCTAGTACATAGAGTTTACATGATGTCCAACAATTGCCTCTTAGTCATAGATAGGACGGAGGCAAATACAAGTCCAAGGCTCACCCTCAAATTAAAGTGACATAAAGTAAGCATAGTGTATCATAGGTAGATAAAAGATGGGTCTTGTCCTTGGAATAAAGGAATCACCACAAACACAATCTCATTGATCCAATCTAGTCATAAATAGATGGATGAGGATAATCTTTGGTCCCTACATGGTAGATCATGTAGGCAAAACATATTTGTTAGTACGTTTGAATGTACTAAGTATGAAGGCATGCAATTCATATGATTATGGTCAACATTCATTTCAAAGTTAGATGACAAGGGTGCATATACATAGAAGAAAGTATATAAAAAAGAATAACATAACAATATGCCTTAAATTCCATGATGCATGTGAGCCGTAGTACTTTAAGCATAACAGGGATGTGACCTTAATCGACATATATAGACCAAGTAAGCTATTACTTGGAATTCTGATTTTCACCCTACATCGAAGAAAATGTGATCTACTTGCCAAAGGTAGACCATGTTCCTCCTTACGTGACCTTTCCATTTTGGAGAAACAACCTTACCTTACAAGACACTCTATTTTGGAAAGGATTTTTCATAAACATAACATAATCATCCACAAAGGTTCAAAAATATGAACCTATGTTTGACACATAGTTATGAGAAATGAGACTTTACTTAAGGATCTCTTAGGTCGAGCCTCCACCTCTAATCTCATTCCTTGCTAAGTTAATCATCCCACAGGAATACATATACATATACATGCTTGAAATACGAGAATAAGTCTTTTCAAATCATAATCATGCATACTTAGTGTCACGACCTAAGCCTAGCGCCTAGATGTGACATGGTGAATGGGAAACCCGAAGCCAACCCAAACAAGCCTCTTAACATATCATTTGCACATCCTTGGTTGTAGAAGCATAATTATTCAATCAAGAAAGTAACAAATAATTCTAAGGGAAGCGAGACTTTGGGCTCAAGATATGGGGATGTTTTAGGGAAGTGGATTTTCATGAACCACATAACAAGTAAAGTGTAAAGGGAGGGTAAGTATGACTCATGCTATGGGAATTCTACTGGGACTTGGAAATTCCATCACATTATCAAGAAATATCATCACATAAAAGGGAATAGGGACTATAGGAAATCTTGCATCATCACATAAACATAATGGGAGCAAAGCCCAATACATATATTTTCCATATCCAATGACACCTCTAATGCGAATGGAACGGGGCCAAGACATCTCCTGGTGTCAACCTCAAAATATAAAGTATCAAAAATATACAAGAATTAATTAAGGCATGAAAGTAAAGGTGATATTGTCCCCGGAGTAGAGGACTCACCAAAAATAGTATTCAAATGATCCAGTTAGCCACATGGAGAAGGAGAATGGATAGGAGCTCTAATCCTTACATGGTTAGATCATGTAGGAAAAAAGTATGTGTTAGTACATAAAATGTACTAAGTATGTGGGGTGCATTGGAAGCAAAGAAAGTAAGCCATGATAATTGAGGTGCCTAATCATGATCAATAGATATAAGCTCGATATAACATGCAAAATAAATGTTTTACTTGAACTTGCATAGAGATAATTAAACTTGCATAACATAACATATATATATGGGAAGAGACCTTAATCGACATGTTAGACCAAGCCTGCTACTACTTGGAATTTTGATGTTTAACTCCTCACTGGAAAAGAAATGGTCTACTTGCCAAGGTAAACAAAACTTGACCCCATAGAGTGGGTAACTTGACCCCATATAATAGGTAACTTGACCCCAAATATAGCGGGTAACTTGACCTAGTTGGATCCACAAGTAAAAGCCCATTTAGGAAAATAGCATTAACTTATGGTGGCACATAGTTAAGATACAAAGACTTTATATAAGGACTCATTGGGTCGAGCCCCCACCTGAATTCTCTTTCAGTGCTAAGTGTAATCCAATAGAGTACTTGACATAACCATAATTTAATCTTAAGTTAAATGCCATATAGAAACATAGCAATATGATAAGAAAAGCTCATTCATATACTTGACCCCTACAAGTGAGTGTATACCCTATGTTAAAGGGTAAAACAATTTATAAACTTGACCCCTTACAGTGGGCATAGCTTTATACATGAGGGTAGGACTTGCAATGTACTTGTCCCCTTCTAGTGAGCATTGGTTTGTACATGAGGGTAAAACACTTATCATACTTGACCCCTTCATGTAGACAATATTCATTCACAAGAGTGTGGAATATAGCATAAGGGCTCAACATCGTACCTATAAATCATAAAAACCTTTCATGAGTTCAATGCATGCTTAGGAGCCTATAATTTATCATATCATGTTTGTCTTATAATTCATGCAATAACGTTACATCAACATAAGAATCATTGTCATGATAATTTAGTCAAACATGGAGGGTATATGCACATATACTGAAAATCATGCAATTCAAGAGTATGAGTCATTGAGAATGTAAAATCAATTCATTTGGAAGATATTCAAATCAACCCACCAACCTTGTAGTAGAAATCCGCAATTTAGGTATCATGAAATCCACCTCATATTCACAATCTTTCATAGTTGACATTATACATCGTTTTAATAGGTATAAATCAACTCATGAAATATGCCTTCAATAGGTATTCATGCTTAACAATCAATACTTGAAGAATCCAAACTTGATCATGTATATAATGCATAAAATAGACCATCATAGAGTGCATAATAATAACATCATATGCAAGAGCTCATAACATGCTTTCATGTGGTTGGAGAAGAATATGGTTGGACTTGTGGGAAGGAAGGTCCCTACAATCAAACCCACATACCTTAGTGCGATTTTTGGTGAAGAAAAATCTGATTTGTAGATAAGGAACCCAAAATCCTATCTTGGTCTTCTTACTTGCAAAATTGGAGGAGGCTTCAGAGTGTTTGGGACTTAGAAATGTTTAAAGTGGAGGAGTATGAGTGAATTAGGGTTTAAAAGGCTAATAACGAGCAATTTGAGGGTTAAAACGATGTAGTTTAGTCTTTGATAAATAAGAAATGTCAAATTTTCCCCTTTAAAAATCTGGCCGGACAGGACCACGAGACCCCATTTATAGGTCGTGGTCTATTCTATGGGTTGTAGAAAGGGTTTCGTTTGATGTCACTTTTGAACTTTCAGAGACTGTTCCCTGATCCACAAATCCAAGACATGGCATACGGCTCGTAGAAGATACTATAGGTCATTTGATAAGTCGTAGATCAAATTCTTGAAGAACCTCAATTTCACCAAGTCTGAACCTCATCCTACAAATAAATTTTATGACTGATGAAATAATATACGACCCATAAAAATTCTCGTACAAAGTTATTCACATAAATTGAGATACTTAAATTTCTCACGAACCACTATACGACTCGTACTTCAACCTACGACTCATAAACCCCTTAGTAACAACTAGCACTTCAGAAAATTTTAAGGACTCTTTTCTTGGACTTTCATACTTTTCTTGAGTGGGGTCTTAAACATATCCCCTTTGGTAACATTCATAAACGAATGTGCTAAGGCAATCTATAAAGAACAAAATACATGTATCATATGCCAAATGCACCACATAATACAATGCAACACATGCACCATTAAAATTCTTAAACCATGTATTAAATTGTATTTGCAATGCAACCTCAAAATCACATAACCATGCATAAATAACATGAGAATCACATGCAATGAAAGGAGGTTCTAGAATAAGATAGATTATAGTACCTCAAGCTTGATCAGAATGGAAGCGATAGAGATATCACTTTTTGATATAGGCTTCAACTTCCAAAGTGGCAATTTCTACATGTTGGTTCCTCCAAAGAACCTTGATCGATGCAATATCTTTGTTTCTTAACCTCTTCACTTGCCCATTTAATATTTCCACTAGAACTTTCTCATAAGTCAAGTTATCTTTCACCACACCCACAACATCCAAAGACATTATAGAATTTGGGTTACCTACACACATCCTCAGCATGGATACATGGAAAACCATATGAACCATACTCATCTCCATAGGCAACTCTAATTCATAGGCAACCTTACCAACCCTCCTCAAAATTATTTAAGGCCCTTCAAACCTTGGGATCAATTTTCCCTTCTTATCAAACCAAACCACACCCTTTATGGGTGAGACCTTTAAATAAACCCAATTATCAACATTAAACTCAAGTTCTCTCATTCTTATATCGGAGTAGGACTTTCGCCTACATTGAGTGATTGTCAATCTCTCTCTAATCAACCTCACCTTTTCCAAAGCTTCCATAACCAAATCCAGACCTAGCAACACAACTTCTTCCATATCGAACCACCTAACTGGGGACCTACAATGCCTACCATATAAAGTTTCATAAAGAGCCATTCTGATGCTCGAGTGGTAGCTATTGTTGTAACCGAACTTGATAAGTGAAAGATGATCATCCAAACTACCCTTAAACTCCAAAACACAATCCCTAAGCGTATCCTCAAAAGTTTGAATTTTCCTTTTGGCTTGACCATCTATTGGAGGATTAAAGGTCATGCTAAGATTGACTTTTGTACCAAGACCCTTTTGGAAGCATTTCCAAAAATGGGAAGTAAATTTGCACCACGATCTAAAATAATAGACAATGGTACCCCATATAATCTAACCTTCTCATAGATATATAGCTTGGCATAATCTTTGCCACCATAAGTTTTTTTAACCGGCAAGAAGTGAGTTGATTTTGTCATTCTATCAATAATAACCCAAATAGAATCAAAGTGATTTCTAGTCCTTCTCAAACAAATCACAAAATCCATGTTGACTTCTTCCCACTTCCATGTGAGAATCTCTATGTCTTGGGCTAGGCCACCCGACCTTTCATGTTCGGCCTTGACTTGTTGGCAATTGTGACAATTGGCTACAAACTTGGTAATATCTCTTTTCATACCACCCCACCAATACACTTCCCTTAAGTCTTTATTCATCTTTGTAGGTCCGGGGTGAATAAAGTAGGATGAGTTATGCACCTCTTTCAAAAGCATTTCCCTTTATTCATCAGCATTAGGCACACATAACCTACCTTGGTATCTAAGCGAACCATATCCCCCTTGGGAGGAAACTTCCACCTTACCATCCTTCAACAAAGCTTTCAATTCTAACAAAGCAGGATCAAGGTCTTGTTTGGACTTGACCTCTTCAATCAAAGAAGACTTGGGACCGTCAACAACCACCACACCCCCATTTTCGACTTCATTCAACCTAACACCCAACCTAGCTGAGGTGAAATTCTTTAGTCAATTCCTTCTTGCCATCATCAACATGACCTATAATCCCCATAGACACTCTACTTAGGGCATTAGCCATAATATCTGCCTCGCTGGGATGGTAATGCATACTCGTATCGTAATCCTTGAGGAGTTCCATCAACCTTCTTTGCCTCCAATTAAGGTTTATTTGTGTGAATACATATTGGAGACTCTTGTGGTTGGTGAACACATCCACATGTACCCCATATAAATAATGATGTCATATTTTAAAAGAAAATACCAAGACTGCTAATTCTAGAACATGGGTGGGATAATCACGCTCATGCACCTTTAGTTGCCTAGAATCATAGGCTGACTTTAACACTTTGCATTAATACACACTCCAAACCAACCCCTGAAGCATCACTATAAACCACAAACCCTTCCAACCCTTCTGTTAGAGCAAAGATAGGAGCGGAGGTACGCTTTTCTTTCAAAGTTTGAAAACTCTTTTCACATTCATCGGTCAAAACAAATTTTGCCTTCTTTTGTATAAATTTTGTTAAAGGGGAAGTAATTAAAGAAAAACCATCCACAAACCCCGGTAGTATCCTGCCAAGCCCATGAAACTCCTAATATGTATTGAATTCAAGGGTCCACAAAAATTTCTTATCACTTCTATCTTCTTAGGGTCCACTTAAATTCCATCATCCGACACCACATGCCTTAGGAATGCAATTTCTTACAACAAAAATTCACATTTATCAAATTTGGGAAAGAACCTCTCATCCCTCAAAGTTTGCAATAACACCCTCAAATGATTCACATGCTCTTCCTCACTTTGGGTATATATCAAAATGTCATCTATGAAGATCACTATAAACAAGTCAAGGTAGGGTTTAGCCACCCTATTTATAAGATCCATAAATATTGTCGGTGCATTAGTTAAGACACATGACATCACAACTAATTCAAAGTGCCTATACCTAGTTCAAAAAGAAATTTTGGGAACATCACACTCCCTCACCCTCAACTAGTGGTATCCGGACCGGAGATCAATATTAGAAAAATTACTAGCCCTTTGTAGTTGATCAAATAGGTTATTTATCCTTGGAAAAGGATACTTGTTCTTTACGGTGACCTTGTTGAGTTGTCGGTAGTCGACGCATTCTAAGGAAGCCATTTTGTTAATCACAAATAACATTGGTCCACCCTAAGGTGACTTACTAGGCCTTATGAAACCCTTCTCTAATAGATATTTCAATTGATCCTTCAATTCCTTTAACTCTGTTGGGGCCATAAGGTAAGAGGGAATGGAAATGGGTTGAGTATCGGGGAGGTGGTCTATACCAAACTCTATTTTATTTTCAGGAGGAACATCGGGAAGGTCATCGGGAAATACATCAAGGAACTCATCGACTACTGGGACTGAATCAATGGGAGGGGCTTTAGACTCACCATCCCTAACCCTTTCAAGATTGTAAATTCAACCCTTGAAAAACAATTTCCAGGCCTTAAAACAAGAAATGAACCTATCCTTAACAACTAAATAATGACCTTCCCACTTAAAGATGGGCTCATTAAGAAATTGGAACTTAACCTTATGTGTCCTACAATCAATGGAAGCATAGTATGCATATAACCAATCCATCCCAACAATGATATAAAAATCTATCATGCAAAGTTCAACATAATCACAAGGCAAGACTTTATGCAATATAGACAGGGGACAACCCCTATGGACTCTTCTAGCAATAATGGACTCACCAACAGGGGTAGACACCTCAAAGGGTTCACATAATATTTTGGGACCTACATGAAGCTTATTAGTATCAAAAGGAGTAATAAAAGAAAAAGTGGCACCCAGATCCAATAAAACATACACATCATAGTAAAAAACCCTTAACATACTGGTAATAATATTGGGCATCTCATCCACTCCTTGTCTTCCTTGAAGAGAATAAAACTGATTGTGAAGTTGAGCACCCACTTATTGGCCACTTTGTGTTTTTTTTGTCAACATGAGCACCTTGACCTTGAGGATGACCATCTCTACACTTGTTTTGAGCATAAGTAAAATCAACAATCTTATGTCCTACCTTGCTACACCCATAGCAAGGATTAAAATCCCTCAAGCATTGGCCACCATGATTCTTTCCATATCTTTGGCACCTAGGAAGAGTCATTCCACGTTTGCAACCTTGAGACATAGGGTTAGGAACCCTCTCACTAGAAAATCTTTGATTTTAAGAATTGGAGGACCCTTGGCCTTGGAATTTGTGGCCTTGTAAGAAGTGACCACCCTTAGCACCTAGAAAGCTATAATCATACCGAGATCTATTAGATTCCCTACTATTTATTTTTCTATGCATCTCCCCCTTAAGTTGTTCGGGATAAGTCATAAGCCGAGATAAATCCATATAACCCACAAGCATAGCGGTGCGATATTTTTTATTCATCAAGTCGGATACCCCCGACATAAATTTAGTGATCTTTGCCCTTGAGTCGACAACCAAATGAATAGTAGATTTTGAAAGCTTGTTGAACTTAAGGGAATACTCCCTCACACTCATGGAGACTTTTTTTAGATTCATGAACTCCATCATCTTTGCCTCTCTAAGCTTGATAGGGAAGAAACGATTAAGGAAGGAGGCCTTAAATTCCTCCTATGGAATTGGATCATTGTTCTCCCTTCCTTCCTTCCATTGAGTAAACCAAATATGTGCTAGGCCCTTAAGTTGATTAGCCGTAAGTTCCGCCTTATCTTCCGAACTCACCCCAATAATAGGAAGCGCTTTATACATATCATCAATAAATTCTTGGGGGTCCTCTTCCATTTTGGATCCATACAACTCCGGAGGGTTCATCCTTGTACAATCCCTAACTCTTGAACCCGTGGTGCTAGCATGAGGAGCTTGGGCTCCTTGGTTCAATTGGTTGGTCACGGCTTGTGCCAACATAGCAATGATATTTTGGTACTTGGCATGCGTGACCCTTCTTATTCTTGGGGAGCTTGAGAACCAGAGGGGTTGGATCACCCTCAGGTGTAAGAGCTCTTTATGGCATTCTACTTGGCGGCATGATCTAAAAGAGCAGAAGACCGTCTGTTAGGAGAAGGGAACCTTAGTTCAAATCTATAACATGATACAAAGTATAAAGAAGAGAATCATTTCGTAAAAGGTCTCATAGCCTCCTATTCATAGTTGTGGCACGCTTCACAACCATGATCAAGACTCTACTAGATGTGGTGTATTAGATTTTTGAGACCATTTACAAACTTAGTGCTCTAATACGAAGTTTGTCACAACCCAATCCTAGGGCCTAGACGTGACGCTATGAATGGGAAACCCGAAGGCAACCCAAATAAGACTCTTAACATATCATTTGCACATCCTTTCTCTTACAAGCATAATTAAAAAATCAAGCAAGTAATAAATAATTCTAAGGGAAGCAGGACTTAGGACATAAGCTATGCGGATTTTTTAGGGAAAAGGATTTGAAGAACTATATAACAAGTAAAGTTTAAGGGGAAGGTAAGTATGACTCTCGCTATGGGGATATTACCAGGACTTAGAACTTCCATCAAATCATCAAGAAATATCATAACATATAAGGGAATAGGGACTATGGGAAATCTTGCATAATAATATAAACATAATTGTAGAAAACCCCAATACATACATTTTCCATATCCAATGATACCTCTAATATGAATAGAATAGGGGACAACACATCTTTCGGTCTCACCCTCAAAAGATAAGTATCCAAAATATACAAATCATAATTAAGGCATGAAAGTAAAGTGGATATTTTCCCCGGAGTGGAGGACTCACAATAATAGTCTTCAAATGATCTGGCTAGCCACGTGAAGAAGAAGGATTGATAGGAGCTCCAATTCCTACATAGTTAAATCATGTAGGGAAAAAGTATGTGTTAGTACTTGGAATGTACTAAGTATGCAGGGTGCAATACAAGAAAAGAAAGTAAGTTGTGATAATTGAGATGCATAATCATGAGCAACAGACATAAGCTCAATATAACATGTGAAATAAATGCTTTCCATAAATATGCAAAGAGATAATCAAATTTGCATAACTTTACATACATATGTGAGAGTAGAGAACTTAACTGACATATAAGACCAAACAAGCTACTACTTGGATTCTAATGTTTAACTCATCACCATAAAAGAAGTTGTCTACTTGTCAAGGTAAACCAAACTTGACCCCCTATAGTGGGTAACTTGACCGCACATACAGCGAGTAACTTGAACTAGTTGGATCCTCTAGTAAAATCCCATTTAGAAAAAATAGCATGAACCTATGTTCACACATACTTAAGAAACAAAGACTTTATATAAAGACCTCTTGGGTCGAGCCCCCACCTTAAGTCTCTTTCGGTGCTAAGTCTAATCCCACAAAGTACTAGACATAACCATAATTTAATCTTAACTTGAATGGCATGTAGAAATATAGCAACATGATAAGAGTAACTCATTCATATACCCCTACAAGTGAATGTATACCCTATAATAGAGGGTAAAAACATTCATAAACTTAACCCCTTCCAGTAGGCATAGCCTTACACAAAAGGTTAGGACTTGCAATATACTTGTCCCTTTCTAGTGAGCATTGGTTTGTACATGAGGTAAAACACTTATAATACTTGACCCCTTCATGTAGACAATATTTTTTCACAAGAGGGTAGAATATAGCATAAGGGCTCAACATATTTCTTACAAATCATAGAAACCTTTCATGAGTTCAATGCATGCTTAGGAGCCCTTAAATTATCATATCATGCTTGTCTTGCAATTCATGCAATAACGTTTCATCAATATAAGAATCTTTGTTATGATAATTTAGTCAAACATGGCAGGTATATGCACATGTACTTAAAATCATGCAAATCAAGAGTATGTGTCATTGGGAATGTAAAATCTATTCATTTGGAAGATATTCAAATCAACCCGCCAACCTTGTATTAGAAAGCCCCAATTTAGGTATCATGAAATCCACCTCATATTCACTATCTTTCATAGTTTACATCATGCATAGTTTCAATATATATAGATCAACTCATGAAATATTCCTTCAATAGGTATTCATGCTTAACAATCAATACTTGAAGAATCCAAACTTGATCCATGTATATAATGCATAAAATAGACCATCATAGAGTGCATAATAATAACATCATATGCAAGAATTTATAACATGCTTTCATGTAGTTGGATAAGAATATGGTTTTAATTTTAGGAAGGAAGGTCCCCACAATCAAACGCACATAGCTTAGTATAATATTTGGTGTAGAAAAATCTGATTTGGAGATGGGGAACTTGAAACCCTAGCTTGGTCTTTTTACTTGCAACCTTGGAGGAGGCTTGAGAGTGTTTGGGACTTATAAATGTATGGAGTGGAGGAGAATGAGTGAATTTTCAAAAGGATGATAAGGGGCCATTTGAGGGCTAAAACGACGTAGTTTAGGCTTTGATTAATAGGAAATGTTAAATTTGCCCCTTTAAAAATTTGGCTGGACAGGACCTTGAGACCTTTACGAGTTGTGGTCCATTCTACGGGCCATAAAAAGAGTTTCGTTTGATATCACTTTTGAATTTTTAGATACTGTTCCCTAATCCACAAATCCATGACACAACCTATGGCTTGTAGTAGATTCTACAGGTCATCTGATGAGTCATAGATCAAATTCATGAATATCCCCAATTTCATCAAGTATGACCCTCATCCTACAAAGAACATTTATGACTCGTGAAATAATATACTACCTGTTAAAACTCTCGTACAAAGTTGGTCCTCAAAATTGAGCTACTGAATAGCTCACAAACCACTATACGACTCGTACTTCGACCTATGACTCGTAAACCCCTTTGTAACAACTGGCAGTTCAGAAAATTTTCAGGACACTTTTCTTGGGATTTCATACTTTTCTTGAGTGGGATCTTACAGTTAGACATAAGAGCTAATTCACATTTCATAATAATGCATACCTAGGCTTAAAAGTCAAATCATGATTTAATTCATAAAATAAATGCATTGGAATAGCTCAGTCACACTTGTACATGATGGTTTATAACTACCCATAGGTTCTTAAAGTCATATCACACACATTATGTGATCATATTTCATGTCATAACCATTCTTGCTTGAAATCATAACCATAATCATAATTGGGTCATAACTCACATCATAAATCTCATGAAAATACTAGTTTATGCTTGCATATGTCATGAAGAATGAAGGAATATCATGGGTATTAGTAATTCATAAATAAAACAACATAATAAGGTGAAATCATAATAAATCTACTAAGAAATTTACAACTAAAACATACTTGAAATTACCAATGCATAAATTTATAAATTAAAGGGGCATGCATATTTAATTTTCATAAACTCCATGGAAATCATCATAATAAGACTTAAATCATCATGAAATCATTAATTAAGTTCATTCCTTAGCTCAATTTCAAGACATTAAAACTAATTTAACAGACTCATTTGCAAATCATACTTAGAAATCCTAAAATTGAAGAAATGGATTTTTCGGTCTTCATGATTAGAAAGGAATCATGAATCACTCCCACATACTTTGAGGAGATTAGGAAATATAAGGTGAATTAAACTTGAAATTGAAGCTTCCTTGAATTTCCAACTTGAATCTTCTAAGTTAAACTTGAAAGGAGTTTTGGGAATTTGAATTTTGAGTCTAAGTGTTTGAATGAAAGTGAAGAGTAATAAACTAAGTATGGACTGATTTAGGGGTTTAGGATAGGTTTAAAGGTCATAAAAGGTCCTTAAAATAAACAAAAATTATGAAAAGACCATTAATGAAGCAGACTTAAAAATTGACTAGGACACCTGCACTGATGGTGCACGAACCATGAACCATTCTATGGACCATGAAAGTGTCTGTAGAAGGTACCCAAGTTCCAAGACTGTACTTTGATGCTTAGAGAAATTTACCAAAGGTTCCTTCCACGGAAGCCCACCACGACCCACAGTGGCTTATATGAGTCGTATAAGTACCCATGGTGGCTCCTTGGTCGAAATCAAGGACTTGAAGGTAAGGGCTCCTCCCACGAGCCCTTTCACGGCCAGTGGTGAGGACCATGGAGGGCCACTAAGCCTTGAACTTCCCCTAAGGCCAAGATAAGCCACAAAAAGTCCAAGGGTCACCCCAAGGTTGCCTCCACGACTCGTAGACCTCTCCATGGCTCATGGAGGTGTCCTTGGAGAGACACTTTGGTAAAACATTATCAGAAACCCATCTTCAAGCATCGTTAAGGTATCCTAAGGTCTGGGCCCTCACAAATTATCCATGAATACTTTGATTGTCTCCTCCACCACCTAAGAAAAGATGCACATCATATATCTTTGGAACATTGCAGGTGTATTACCTAATCCAAAAGGCATCCTCTTGAAAGTGAATGCCCCATATGTACATGTAAATGTGGTTTAATATTAATCTTTGAGAGCATTGTAAATTTGATTCTAGCCTGAATAGCCATTTAGAAAATAATACCACTGTTTGCCTACAAGTCAATACAACATTTGGTCCATGAATGTGTAACACATCTCAAAATACCTTCATACGACCCTATGAATGAAACCTTTCATGTATCTATATCTGTAATCTTTTGGAAAATACAAAGTCATATTCTTGTTCAGGAGAAAACATTATGTGGGAAAGTGGTCTCTTTCAATTTTTAGACCAACCATATCAAAAAATATTTTTTCATCAGAAATTGCTTATCTAGAAAAGTGAGTAACCAATCTATGTCATGGATTTGGTCTAGTTATGTATAAAGGTGACTTACATGCATCCCTAGGTCAAAAAATGGGAGAATTAAACTTCTCGTGAAAATGACCTATGGGAGAATAAGTCTGCGTCGAGCATTGGGAGCCCTAAACCCCCAATTTAACCCATTATTCTTCAAATCACTCCCTACAAAAATTCTCTCTCTAGATCAACTCTCAAAGGCTTTCTTCTTCCTCAAGATAAACTCCATTGAAGATTAAGTGAAGCAAAATCCTCCATTTCTCTTCAAGAATTCTAAGTCAATCACTTAAGGTATGTGAAATTCATCCATAAAATACTTTCTTCTACGGAGTTCCTTCTAAATTCTCAATTTTTATTTTAACATAATTATGAAATTGTATGTATTTTCTTTATTCTTACCCCAATTCTTCAATTATGGTTGGGATGATGAATATTGATCAATTTTACTATGAATTAAAATGTAATGACCCCTAGTTTAGAAGCCCAGAGTACAGAAAAGTTACCTGAAAGGTGACCTGAAGTCTGGTTTATGGGACCACTTACGACCCATAAGTTGACATACAACTTGTAGATTTGATTCTTAAACATTGAACTTCAGGAAGGAAAAAAGTTTTCAAGTGTACGGTAACGCACAGACTAAGCGACGACCCATAGATGGTTTCATGAGTACGACCCTAGACATGAAGGAAATTTTTAGTTTTTAGGAAAAATGGAAAATGAGTTATCAGAGGCTCGTGGAATGGGTTATGGCCCATATAGACCTGTCGTGGGTAAGGCAAAGGAAGTAAGGAAAAATGGTAAAGTATGGAAAGACTCTACGAGTCCAACAATGACCCCTAGGAAGTTTTCATAGATCGTACTATTCTTCATAGTTTTTACTTTAGAAAAATTAGTTTTTTGGATTTTTAGATGTGTCATCAGACAAGGAGACTTACAACCCATAATTGAGGTCTCGTAGGTCACTCCCAATAGTTTTTAATAAGGGGTAGTTTGGTTATTTTCGTCCTCTCTATTCTTAAACTACGTCATTTTAGGAATGGAAAAAAGAGTACCCCATATCAGTTCCTAAGCTCTAATTCCTTCATTCCTTACTCTCCAAAATTCTAAGGCAAGCAAGAGCCTCTCAAGGCAAGGAATGCCAAGAACTAGGGTTTCAGTCCTTCCTCCATCTTACAAGTTTGTTTCTCTCAAATTTTCCCAAGGTATGTGAGTTCATTTATGGGTAACCTTCCACCCATAAAGTCCCTTTTCAAGTATTTTACCTTTTCTTTAAGTTTATTTAAGACATTGTGCATGTTTTGATGATTTCACCATGTTTTAAGTTATTAGACGATAATTATGATATCCTACACCTATCTAAGTATATATGCATGTTTGGGTTAATGATGATAATCACATGATGGCTTTTGATGTTATAAAGGTGGGACATTTTTGTTGCTCCTTAAATGAAGAATTTCTCCTTATATTACATGTGATTTAATATTGCTCCATTTTGGAAAAGTACCTACTTTTCAAGTAAAGTGTGATGATGTATGATGATTTAGACAGTAAAGTGAGTTTAAAATGATGATTTATCAAAGTTGTATGATGATGATTTCCCTAAAAGATGTTTAAGATAGGTCCCCAAGATAAAAGGACAATTCTCACTTTATGGTTCCTAAGTTCGAGCTACTCCTGTGATTTAGTACTTATGATTCTAAATTCTATCCCTTAAAGATTTTGTGGGATGACTTAGCACCAAATGTGGCATTTTGGTGATGTTCAGTAAGGAAACCTTAGTAGCAACCCTTTGTCACATTACTATGTGCCACCATAGGAGCCCTTGTAGGCTAGGCTAGTGGATCCACCTAGTATATTTATGTTATTATGATGTATGCAAAGTTGACAGAGTTCCACTCGACAAGTGGTCTCCCCATGCCAACATAGGGAGTTATGTTGGATTCCAAAGTTAACGATAGGCTTTTGCTTGTTTCGAGATTATTCCACCCCGAAGAGCTCCTCATTAACGAGGCACTCCAAAATAGCAAGTCCCTCCATTACACAGGACAATGGAGTGTCTTTTGCGGAGTTCCAAGCTGCATTCACCTTGTTAGCCCAGGCTTTTACCAACCAAGCCAATAGGGAGGTGGTTTCTCCTCTTCAAGTGCCTACTCTGGCTATCAGGGTCCGTAACTTCATGCGGATAAGCCTGCTAGAATTCCATAGGTGGAAGAATGATGAAGACCCTATTAATTTCATTGAAGAGGTGTACTGGGTTGTTTTGATAATAGGTATTCCATCGGAGGACAAGGCCGAGTTGGTTTCTTACCAACTTAAAGGAGTTTCCAAGATTTGGTATGGGCAATGGGCCGAAGAGAGGGCTAAGGAGCGAGTCCTGTTGGCTGGGAGGAATTCAAATGTTCCTTTCTAGATTGATTCTTCCTAATCGATCTTTGAGAAGCGAAGTGTCACGACCCAAGCCTAGGGCCTAGACGTGACATGGTGAATGAGGAACCCGAAGGAACCCCAAACAAGCCTCTCA
>JBCEWC010004205.1:0-27916 GCA_038996855.1 Solanum aculeatissimum | reverse complement strand
ATAATGTACTGAATATGTAAGGCAATAGCACATGCAAAATGAAAACTCAAGTGAAGTCAAGTAGCAATAGATAAATGAATAGATCATAATAAAAGACCACCTTGTTATAATTGGGGAGCCGTGTATGTTACATTCTTTATTTTCAATAGTTTATAATTTCTTTCAGTATGCAATATAAATAGTAGCTGATCAGTGGTAAAAAAGCATCACCCATGCTAGGTATTTTAACCCCTTGGATGTTGTCCTCATAGCTATATAAATTGGGATTGACTTAGGCTTTCTCCCCTAGGCTGCCACCCTCATAAACCAAGTAAGATCAACCCATTCTAGGCTCTTGCCCTTGGGCTGCTACCCACGCTGTGAATAGTGTTCAAATTATTCTTGAATACTTTGAGATTGTTACTTTGGTGGTCATGATGCTGTTGAGTTTGGGACCATGTACCAGTAATGTAGGATATGCCAATAGCCTCTTGAGGCAGTATGATAATATAAGGAACAAATGTGACATTGACATGCCAAATAAGAGCTTAAATGACACAATTAGCTTCACGAATGTAAGTAAACTCATCATGTTTGTGTTTGGAAGAGTAAACTACAGATTTACTAACAAAAAACACGTCCACTAGCACTTGGGAAGTTCACTCATTGACAGTGACACGAGTATGGAATTTCATGCCAAAGAATATTGAATGGGATAGCCTTACATACCTTGTTTCCGGATCCACACACTACCGCATTTCAACCTCCCTTTATGGCATTACTTCTTCAATATAAGTCATGATTAAGCTAACGTCAGTAAACTACATTGTGGGCCTCGTAAAATATTAGCTAAACATTCTATGGACAGCAAGTCCACCCGACCCTTACACCAATCGGGAACGACCATCGTCTCCTTTTTTTACATCAACGTAACACCCAATACCCTTTGCAAAAATTACCCCAAGTTTCCCTCTTCAACAGTACGTATAAAATGGCCATTAAACAGTCCCAACATATCCTTTATAGGATTCGGAAAACAATTTGGATAAAGTAACTAATCCCTTCCTGCTTCATTATCACTCTGGTGAATAGTAATTTTGAGGACCCTTACTGCCTCCCCAAAACAACAAGTGTATGCAACTTCTAAACAGCCTCAACATTATTTAGTACGATTCAAAAATATTGCTAGCACTTCTGACCACCTTGCTTGAGTTCTTAACAATGAATGTGTACACAATTCTCTATTCAAACCTACACATACAGAGAGGGAAGAGTGTGGGCAGTATCTTACTTTAATTTCTGAAGGTTTTCTCTCTTCACTTGCACTCCTTCAAGAGCTTAAACCTCTTTTTCTACTTGAACCAAATAAGAAGAGAAAACCCTCTTAGCAACAAAAAAGAGTTTGGCAGTCAACTTGAGGAAGGGTCTACCCCCATATTCTAAACATAAGCATCATGCAATAGTAATATTTTATATAAGAACCAACCTAGACTCATAAGATTTCTACTTACCTTGGCTGGAAAGGAGGAGTATTTCTCCAAGAACTCTAGGAGTATTTTGAGGTGGCTCCTATAAGCTTTGAGAAAAAGGGAGAGTGTTGGGTGAAATCTAATTTTTCTTTGTAAATAATGAAGAGGAAAATGAAGTAAATATGACCCAATTATATGGATACTCCACCGTCCTTAGGTTGGCCATTGTTGTCCACAAATTGCTAAAATAGGTGATGCACCTACTTAACCATTTTCTAAGCTGCTCAAGGGTCAAACTAGGCGATGCACCTGCTTCCCCTTATAAAGGTACTTAGCTTAGATAGGTAATTCAACTAGAGCTCTCATTAAGTAGGCCAAGAAGTTCAAGTAGGTGATGCACCTATTTGTCACCTACTAGCTTAATTAGTCAAGCAAGCAACTCATAAATTTTACTCCATTTTTCCAATCCTTGATCCCCTGCGTTGTATCTTAATTTCTCACTTTAAACTTCAACTCAAATAACGCCTTGTTATTTTGAATTTAAATGCTATCATCAAGCTTAACTAGGATTCGCAGCCACATAAATATGTGGGATATTGCATCACCTACAAACCAACTCAAATTACCCCTATCCATATGAAAAACTTAGTCCACCACCTATAGCACAAGGCTGCATCAAGTGTCGTATAAATAGTACTAGTGTGAAGAAAATATATGATGTTACAAAAGCTATATTCTTGGTATGAAATTAACTGTATGGGCTATTATATATCAAATCGAAGTTGTTTGAGTCATTTTTGCAAAGCAACTAGTTTCACTCGATTCGGAGTTTGGATGTGAAAGTCATGGCCTTTGCAGTGAGATTGCCCATATTCGGAAGTATGCTGGAAAAAGCATTCGGAATGGAGACAAGTGAGGGACCACGAACCATTTGGTGGTTTACGGTCCATTGTGTGTCCCGTGAGTTGTTCCAGTGAACTTCCATAGAGGTTGGACCAAGCCCTGGACCAAGTGAAACTCCACGGACCACTTCACGGTCCGTGTGAGCCTTCACAGTCCGTGAAGGACCCTGCGAAGTGATCCAGAGAGTTGGACAAGGCTCGGGGCTGGACTCTGAACCAAGTGATGATCCACGGACCAGTACACGGTCTGTGTACAGCTACACGGTCTGTGAGACCCCTCGTGAGTTTATCCAGAAAGTCCCTCGAGATTTCAAGCTAAAGCCAAGACCAAATGTGGTCTCACAGATGGTTTCATGGTTTGTGAACCTGTAGATGACCCCTGGCAGCCTTCCGTGAGGCCCTTTTTCTGTGATCTTACCCATTTCATTAATGATTAATTCATAATTTGGTTTAATCTTATGCCCCTTTTAGCCTTTCTAAAGTCTCCTAAAGCCCCCAAATCAAATTCCATTCCCATTTTAGTCATTCTAACACTCTTCAACCCTCACCAAAATTCTCTCAATCCTCTTGGCCTCCACTGATGAAAACTTGAAAATTTTTTGAAAAAAATCATCTTTCTTGCAAAATTCATCCAATTTTGTTGGCTAATCTCCAGGTATGTAGGATTGCTTCATGGATTCCCTTTCATCAATGAAGATCCAAGAATCCTTTTATTTAAATTATGAATTTAAGTTTTTTAAAATTATGGGTTATTTAAATTTTGATATATTTAATTGAATTGAGTTGTGGGCTATAGAAATTAGGTGATTTAAAGTTGAATTAAGCTTAGATTCTATAAAAGTTCATTTGAAATGATGAAGGTCAAATTATGCATGTCCCCTTACTCTTGAACTATGCATGGGTAGTGTTTAAATGATGATTTAAATGTTGATTTAACTTGAATTCCTTATGGGCTACTCTTGATTTGAATTTAAAGTATTAATTCTAGTACCCATGCTATTCCCATTATCACTCATGGCATTTGCATGCATGATCATGGTTTTATGAAGATTTTGATCTGGGATAAGTCCCAAATATGTTTATGAATATGATTTTGAATACGTAGGTGTTATGACAAGAATGTGATCACGTAATGTCTATGATACGGCTCTTTGAGCAACCATGGGTGTTTACACCAGTATGACATGATATGATAAGTATAGAGCTACTCTTATGCATGAAGTTTTACATGATAGTGTATTTGGCTGTTTAGCCCAATGAAGCATGATCATGAAATGTATTTGGCCTTTGGGCAAATATGTATGAAAGTAAAGCAAGTGATTTGGTATTTAAGCCTAAGTATGCATGATTATGATGTCAAGTGTTTCCGTTTTATTTTGAAAGCATGTATATGTATACGTATTCTTGTGGGATGACGACTTAGTACTGAGAAGGTTTGGAGTAGTAAGTGCGCTATCCCCAAGGGTCCCACTCTTTTCCCAAAAGTATGTGCTAACATAGGGTATGCTACTGAAATGGAAGGCCCATAAGGTATGCTATGATATGATATGATATGACATGATATGTTATGGAGATCCTTTCGAAATGAATGGGTCGTAAGGAAGGGTGCCATCACACTTAAATGATCGGGTCATAAGGTATGGTGTAGATTACCTCTGGCAAGTAATCTTCTCCGATCTGATGGGAGGCCTCAACGGGCAAGTTCATGTTGTAGCTCACATGAGTTTGGATGTCGGTTATGGTCATATCCCCTATACCATAAGCATTATGGCATTCATGCATCATGGATTCATGCATCATGGATTCATGGCATATTGGTACACTATCCCTTCCTATATTCTTCTATGTATGTCCCATTGCCATCTAGCTTAGTTGTAGCTCATGTTCATATGCATTGCATGCCCGCATACTTAGTGCATTTGTATATGCTAACCCATACTCTTTGTCTACATGTTTTAACCATGTAGGGACCGAAGGTGACTTTAATCCTTCGCTAGATGGCTAACCGAGATATTGAAGTTTCGCTTGTGGTGAGACCTATACTCCAAGGGCAAAACCCACTTTCATCTACCTTTTCTTTACTTTATGACTTGAGGGTGAGCCCGGATTATGTCGACGCCCCGTTTTACTTATGTAGAGGCTATGTTGGACATGTTAAACTCTTACACGTTGTATTATGTTTTGTTGAGATATTATGGCTATTGAAATTTGGTTATGAGAATGATGTTCCAATTTTGCTTATGATTATGTATTGGACCTGTGAATATTGGAAATGTGCTTATGTGGAAAGTCCCTTAACCCGGTATGCCCCTATAGCTTGAGTGTTATTTACTCGCCCCTTAGAAATACTTGTTATGTGCTATGCGATACGTGTTCCTCCCATTCCCAGAAATATCCCCATAGCTTGAGTCCAAAGCCCCATTCTCCCTAGAAATATATGCTATGTGTTTACTTTTTGCGCTTCCAAATCGATGATGTAAGTAATGATGCTATGATGGCTTGATCGAGGACTTTCGGGTTCTCCTTGGCCATGTCACATTTAGGCCCCACTTATGGGTCATGACATCGAGGAATATGGAAAACTCTGGATTATCAAAACTTATAAATGGAATCGATTAACCCTATTATCTCCTAAAAAATAGAAAAATAAACACAAAGAGGGGTGGGGGTTGCAAGAGAAAGTAAAATCTAAACTAAAATGCACGTGTTTGTAATCAAGAGAAAAGTGAACTAGGGCTAAGTGTTCCCCATGACTCCCTAACTAAGTGCTCTTGCGTAGTTGCGACTCTTTTCTGGTGTATAGGTGTAGGACAATAAGCTATGTTCTCCTAAACCTTTGATCCGGCGTGTAGGTGAATTTCATCACAATACTTGATCCATCTCTATGATGTCGCTTTACTAACCCTTACTTTATCCTAGTACAATCTTACTTATTTTAGTTAGATTGATTAGCTGAGAGAAATCGATCAACTCTTGTTAATTAACGCTTTTCCTATTACTCACTTCCTTGATCCGACAAATGATACTAGGCTAGTTATAACGTTGGCCACGATTAAAAATCGATTAAAACGAAGAGATTAACTAACACATCCTAACATCGTCCAAGAATTTTCTAGTTATCCAATTTTATCTTAGTTCGTCATGGTTCCCAAAACCCTAGATGTAGATTTAGCCACACATGCTTGGAGTGTTTTCAGAAATTATGCAAGAAGAAGATACAATTAAAGTACTTACATGCAAGAATAGATGAACACAAATCTGACTAACCCATTAGGCAAAGTCAAAATTGGAGCCGATATGAGTCGATCCTTCAAAGTTTTGAAACTTTTCTCACATTTATTTGACCATAGAAATTTAGCGTTCTTTTGAGTCAACTTGGTCAACGGAGACGCTATAGAGGAAAACCTTTCAACAAACCTTGTATAATAACCGGCTAAACCAAGAAAGCTTCGAATATCCAAAAGAGTCAACAGTCTAGGCCAATGTTTTACCGTTTCAGTTTTCTTAGGATCAACCTAAATACCATCACCGGACGCCACATGAACAAGGAAAGCAACTTCTAGCAACAAATATTCACATTTGCTAAACTTGGCATATAATTGCTTCTCTCTCAAAGTTTGAAGAACCAGCCTCAAATGATCCATATGCTCTTCTTCGCTACAGGAGTAAATCAAAATGTCATCAATGAATACTACCACAAAATTAGCAAGGAACGACTTGAACACCTGATTCATAAGGTCCATAAATACCGCCGGAGTATTAGTCAACCCAAATGACATAACCACAAATTCAAAATGACCATAACTAGTCTAAAAGGCCATCTTGGGAATATCACACTCCCTCACCCTCAATTGGTGATAACTCGAACGAAGATTTATTTTGGAAAACTGTGTAGCTCCTTGAAGTTGGTCAAACAAATCATCAATCCTAGGTAACAGGTACCTATTCTTAATGGTCACCTTGTTCAATTGTCGGTAATCAATACACATTTGGAGGGACCCATCCTTTTTCCTCACAAATAACACGGGAGCACCCCAAGGTGAGATACTCGACCTAATATACCACTTTTCTAGCAAATCTTTCAATTGATCTTCTAACTCTTTTAATTCTGTCGGGGGTAGTACAATAAGGAAGGATAGAGATAGGTTGAGTATTCGGAAGGAGATCTATGCCAAAATCTATTTCTCTATCGGGAGGAATAACGGGCAAATCCTTAGGAAACACATCGGAAAACTTATTAACCACCGGAACTGATTCAAGCTTAGGTAATTCACCCTCCACATTCTAACCCGTACAATATGATAAATACACCCCTTACCAATCATCTTCCGGGCTTTGAGGTAGGAAATAAACCAACCCTTAACAACGGAATCACTACCCTTCCATTCCAACACGGGTTCATTAGGAACTTGATACTTGACTTGCCTAGTCCTACAATCAGCCGGGACATATGATGTATACAACCAATCCATCCCAAGAATAACATCAAAATTATACATATCAAGTTCTATAAGGTCACTAGGGAACACTTTGTGCAACACAGAGATAGGACAACCCCGATACACTTTCCGGGCAACAATAGACTCTGCCACGGGAGTATACACCGAATAAAATTCCCTTAGAGTTTCGGGACTCAAACCAAATTTAACAGCCAATAGAGGAGTCATAAAAGATAAATATGCATACGGATCAAGTAAATCATAAGCATCAAAATTAAAGTTTTTTAACATACCAATCACGAAACCTTGTGGTCCAAGCCACCACATCCAAAGCAAGCACCCGAAGCCTTTCTATAATAACCCCATATGGTGCTTCCCACATTGGCCACAAAGAGAAATTAGGGGACCACACCCAGCTTGTGCCTTAGGAGGAGGCACTCTCGGGTTAGCAACCTTTATGTGAGAACCTTGGCCTTGGTGGAATCAGGAAAAACCACCACCACCCTTAGAGTTGGAGAACCCATCATCAAATCGGCCCCTCTTAGCTTTATCTACTCTTCTTTCCTTATGTTTCTCTCTCTCAATTTGCTTGGCATAAGTCATGAGCCAAGAGATATCCATGTCACGGATTAGCATAGCAGTCCTACACTCCTTTACCACCAAGTCTGAAACACCCGAATTAAAATTGTGTATTCTTGCATGGGGATCGGGTACAAGAATTTGAGCATACTTGGAGAGCTTGGTAAATTTGAGTGCATAGTCCCTCACGGTCATACCATCTTACCGAAGATTTATGAACTCGGTCATTTTGGCTTCCCTAATCTCAAGAGGAAAGAAATAATCAAGAAAATCCATTTTGAATTCTTCCCATCCAACCTTGACATCCGCAACACGTTCAACCAACCATTGGCCATACCATACTTGGACCACATCCTTCAATTGATAAGTGGCCAACTGGTCTTTCTTTTTCGAGCTCTTTCCCATGATACACAAAACCTTAGCGAGCTCATCAATGAACTATTGAGAATCTTCCTCTACCTTTGAACCAAAGAACTCCAAAGGGTTCATCCGGGTGAAATCCCTCACCCTAAAAGTCGGAGTTCCTACATTCATAGGTTTGACGAGCCGGGCTTGGTTGTACAAAACTTGGGCCAACATCGATACCACATTTTTGAAGTCAGCATGGACACCTGTTCCTCTACCGGTGCCCGAGGGGCTTTTTCCTCAATTTCAGGAGCTTGATGGGGGAAGGGACCTCTTCGGAGAGGTATGCTCTGAAAGAATGACAAGAACCAAGAGTTTGGGGAAATGTCATAAATAGTACAAGGCACGACATAAGGGACAATGATGTGACAAGTTCCTAAAACGTCATCATGGCCTCTCACTCATAAGTATGGCATGCATCATACCTATGAATGAGACTCTAAGTGACGCGGCATGTTGGACTTCGAGGATCATTACAAACCTAGCGCTCTGATATTATCATTGTCACGACCTGGATAATGGGCCTAGATGTGACATGGCGAAGTAGAACCTAAAAGTCCTCGATCAAGCCATCATAGCATCATCACACACATCATCAGTTTGGAAGAGCAGAAACGTAAATACATAACACATAGTTCTAGGGGAAACGAGGCTGTGGACAAAAGCTATGGGGATGTTTCCGGGGATGGGATGAGCATGAATCACATAGAATATAGCAAGTATTTCTAAGAGGCGGGTAAGTAGGACACAAGCTATGGGGGCACACCGGGGTTATGGGACTTTCCACATAAGCACATAATCAACACGCAGTCCCAACATCAAATCATAAGCATAATGAATACCATTTCCATAACTAAAACTTATAAATCATAATGGCTCAATAGTCATAATATCCAACAAATACAATCCAATGTACAAGAGTTTAATTTTTCCAACAAGACTCTACATAAGATAAATGAGGCCTCGACATGGTTTGAGTCTCACCCTCAATACATAAGTAAATAAAAGTAAGAACAACACTAGGTAGATAGAAAGTGGCTATTTCCCTTGAACAAAAGAGCTCACCACAAGCAAATAGCTTTAAGAGAGTCACTCATCGTGAAAAGGTAGATAGAGGTTGTCGCCAGTACCTACATGGTTAGAATATATAGACAAGAGTATGGGTTAGCACAATAAAATACTAAGTATGCGGGCATGCAAATGCATATGCACTTGAACCTATAACGACCTACATGGCAAGGGAACATATATAGAAGTGGATATATTAAAGTACAATATATCAATATTCCATGATGATCATGATACATGAAATACCATAATTCTTAGTATAGAGGGGATGGAACCATAACCTACATCCAAATCCATGTGAGCTACAATATGAACTTTCCCAATGAGGCCTCCCATTGGATCGGAGAAGATTACATGCCAAAGGTAATCTATAACACACCTTACGGGCCTTCTATTTCAGTGTGATAGCCACCTTCCTTATGGGTCTCCCATTTTGGAAGAATTTACATAACATATCATATAATATCAAAACACACCTTACGGGTCTCCCATTTCGGTAGTAACCTATGTTGGCACATTATTTCAGGAAAGGAGTAGGACCCTTGGAGAGAGACCACTTACTACTCCAATCTGTCTCAGTACTAAGTCATCATCCCACAAGAATATATATACATATACATGCTTTTAAAATGGAAGCTTGACATTTGGGGATCAAATCACGCATACTTGGTCTTAAAGGCAAAAATCATTTTTATTACTCTTACGCATACTTAACAAGAGTCAAACACATTTCATAGTCATGCATCATGGGCTAAAAGCCAAATAAACTTTCATGTCAAACTTTATGCATAAGAGTAGCTCCATACTTGTCGTACTTATCATATCATATTGGTGTAAACACCCATGTTTCTCAAAGAGCCATGTCATAGACTTAGCGTAATCACAACTTAGTCAAACCCATACTTGTTCAAAATCATAGTCATAAACATATTTGGGACTTAGCCTACCTCAAAACCTTCATTAAAATATCCATGATCATGCATGCAATGCAATGAGGAGCAATGAGAATAGCATGGGTACTAGAATTCATACTTTAAATTCAAATCAGGAGTAGTTCATGAGAATTTCAACTCAAACCAACCTTCAAAACATCATTTAAATACTACCCATGCATAAATCAATAGTAAAGGGAACATGCATTACTTGATCATCATTAAAGAAATTCAATCTTCATATAATTCATATTTAAATCAACTTTAAATCATCTAATATCTACAGAACATAATCCCATTCAATTGAATACTTCAAAATTTAAAGAACCCAACCTTAAAGAAAACTAAAAAAATCAAAATTTAAAGAGAAGGGTCCTTGGGTTTTCATGGATGAAAGGGAATCCATGAATCAAAACCACATACCTCGGAATTGACCAAGAGAATTGAAGAATTTCACAAGAAGGATGATCTTTCCCAAATTTCTTCAAGCTTTCATCAATGGAGGTCAAGAGGTTTGAGAGAATTTCAAAATGGATTGAAGAGTGTTAAAATGGATGAAAAGGGTTTAGGATTAGGTTTAGGGGGTTTAGGGAACCTTAGAAAGCCTAAAAAGGGCATAGGATCTAATTAAATTATGAATTAAACATTAATAAAATGGACTAATTAACTGAAATAGTTCCTCACGGAAGGCTATAGTGGTTGTCCAGTGGTACACGGTCCTTGTACTGGACCATCAAGACACAATTGGCCTCGAGTTCAACTCGAACTCTCTTGGACTTTCTGAATCACTTCACAGGGGGTCTCACGGACCGTGTAGCTGCACACAGACTGTGTACTGGTATGTGGAGCCATGCTTGGCTCAGAGTCCAGTTTCAAACTCTAGCCAAGGTTCTGCCCTACTTCACGGGACTCCTCACGGGCCATGAAGTGACTCACAGACCGTGGGGTGGTCCGTGAGACTTTCCTTTGTCCATGGATTAGCCCCCAACCCCTGGGAGATCACTGGAACCATCCACAAACACCCACACAGACCGTCGATCACTAAACGGTTCGTGGTCCGGTCCTTAACCCATTTCCAGAACCTTGTTCCTAGCGTCATCCCAAATATGGGAAGTCTCACTATTTTTGCCATAACTTTCTCATACAAACTCCGAATTGAGTGAAACTAGACGCGTTACGAATACAACTCAAAGAGATTCAGTTTAATATATAGCAGCCCACACAGTTATTCCCGTACAAAAAGTTATAATCTTTCAAAATATGCTGCCCAAACGGCTTCATAGTCTCACCAAAAGGTCCATTTCGAATTTGGCCACTTAAATTCAACCCATGGCTACCAAAACTCAACCACGACTTATTTAACATTATCCTTGACCAATCATTATGAAGTTAAATTTTTTTTGGATTTATTCAATTGATTTATGGTTCATGCCTACCTTCATGTTTAACTTATGATTTGAGGTCGCAAACTTGATCTAGTTTAGACTTCAATTATTGCTTTAATTTGAGTAGTTGAAGTAGAGGGTTTGCATAATAGTCATGGGTTTATTGTTGAGGTCTTCAAAATGGATTCAACAATTAAGGTATTGGGACTTTTTCTTTGAGGTGCTCAAGCCAAATGTGTCTTTGAGTGGCTCGCGTAAGAGGCTATGATAAGCTCTTGCGAAACACCACATTGTCGTAATTGAGGGGTGGTTACAAGCAACCTAACCTACCCATAGAGTTACTCTGATTCTATGTTTGATGGATTGATTGAGCTTTAATTTATTACCGTATCCCTATCTTTACTCCCTTGCTTGATCAATCTTTTTCCCATTTTCGCTTTCTCATTAATAGTAGTTGTTAGTTTAGTCTCCCCCTGTTTAGTTAGAAATTTCTTGGTATTCACTTTTTGAATGGAATCTAGTAGCTTGTAGTCCTTGGCCGATTCAATTGTTGACAAGTTATTCACTATGATATTCAACCCTCACCATTAAAGTTGGATTAGTATGCTGACAACGATCGTCCCTACGTCCATTAGTGATGTAGGCTTGAACGCCATCAATAGCCGATATACATTCTAAGTGAGCGATCTTTCATTCTCACAAACAATACCGGCACACCCCAAAGTGACTTGCTAAGCCTTATGAAGCTCTTCTCCAACAAATCTTTTAATTGGTCCTTTAACTCTTTCAACATTGTTGGGTCTATACAGTAAGGGGGAATAGAAATGGATTGAGTATCGGGGAGGATGTCTATACAAAAATCTATCTCCCTCTTGGGTAGGACACCGAGAAGCTCATTGGGAAAGACATCAAGAAACTCATTAACCACCGGGACCGACTCAATTTGAGGGACTTTAGAGTCAACATCCCAAACCCTCACAAGATGGTAAATGTAACCCTTAGAAATTAACACCTGAGCCTTAAGACAAAAGATGAACCTACCCTTAACCACAAAATCATGACCTACCCACTAAAGGACGGGCTGAGTAGGAAATTGGAATTTAATTTTGTGAGTCATACAATCTATAGAGGCATGAAATGCATATAAACAATCTATCCTAAGAATAATGTCAAAGTCTACCATGTCAAGCTCAACAAAATCAGAAGGCAGACTTTATGAAATATGGACACGGGACAACCCCTATAGACTCTTTTAGCAATAATGGACTCACCAACGTGGGTAGATACTTTAAAGGGTTCACATAACATTTCAGGATACACATGAAGTCGATTAGCAACAAAAGGAGTAATGAAAGAGTGGCACCCAGATCTAATAAAGCATACACATAAAAATTATGGATCTTGAACATACCGAGAATAACATCGGACACCTCATCCAATCCTTGCCTCCCTGCGATTGTGACGTGGAGAACCACCTTGTTCCCTTTGATCAACATGAGGGCCTTGTCCTTGAAGACTACAATCTCTACCCTTGTTAGGAAAATCCACAATCCTTTGGCCCACTTTTCCACACCCGAAGCAAGCACTCATGTTCCTCAAACATGCACTACTATGATTTCATCCACATTTTGTTCCCTCAGAAAAATCATCCCACCATTGCCACTTTGAGCTCTAAGGTTGGGTACCCTATCATTAGCAAACCTTTGTCCTTGGAATTTTTGGCCTTGTTGGATGTGACTACCCTTGGTACCTTTGAAATAATCATCATATCGAGCCCTATTGAACTCTCCACTCCTCCTCTTTCTAAGCTTCTCCCCTTTAAATTGTTTGACATAATTCATAAGCTGAGACAAATCCATATCACCTACAAGCATGGCAGTGTGACATTCCTTGTTAACCAAGTTGGATACTCCCGACAAGAACTTTTGCATCCTTGACCTAGGATCGGCAACCAAGTGAGGAGAAAAATTTGCGAGATTGTTAAAGTTGAGGGAATAATGCCTAACACTCATAGAACCTTGATTGAGGTTTATGAACTCTATATCTTTCCCTCCCTTACCTCCATGAGAAAGAAATGGTTGAGGAAGGTGGCCTTGAATTCTTCCTAAGATAAAGGTTTTTAATTCTCTCTTTCACCCTTCTATGGCACAAACCACAATTGAGCAAGGACTTTTAGTTTGTAGGTCGCTAGTTTTGCTTTCTCCTCAGAAATTACCCTCATGATATCAAGAACTTTGTACGCCTCATCAACAAATTCTTGGGGGGCCTTCTTCAACTTTAAAACCATAGAACTCTAGAGGATCCATTTCTGTGAAATCCCTTACCCTAAATGTTGTGGTGGGAGCCCTTTGTGCTGCTCTTCTTGAAGGCATGATCTAAAATAGAAAAAGATCATCCATTAAGAATAGGAAACCTTAATTCAAATCTAAAGAACGACATAGAGTATGAAGAAGTGAATCATTCCTAAAATGACTCATAGCCACCTATTCATAGTTTTAGCTTGCTTCACAACCATAAATTAGACTCTACTTGATGCGGCAAGTTAGATTTTTTAGGACCATTTACAAACGTAGTGCTCTGATACCAATATTTTCCATGACCCAAGCCTAGGCCCTAGGCATAAAACAATGATTGGAGGACTTGAAGGAACTCCAAACAATCCTCTTAAGCATACATAGCCTATCCTTTGTTGTGGAAGTTTAATAGTATAAATAAGTAGCATATAATTCTAGGGGAAGCGGGACTTTGGACTCACACTATGGGGATATTGTAGGGAAGAGGATTATTATGGATCATGTAACAAGTAAAGTCTATGGGGCGAGTATGTATAACTCTGCCTATGGGGGCAATTAGCGAATTAGGACTTTTATCTCATCGATACAACAAGCATTCAACACATAAAAGGGACTAGGGGACTAAGGGAGTCTTTCATAATACATAGCATAATAAGAGTTGAGCTCATAACATACATAGAAAAATATCCAACAACGCCTCTAAAAGGAATGGGATGAGGACCAAGACATCTCTCGTGCTCACCATGAAAAGATAATATCCCTAAATAAATAAGTCTTAAATAAGCATGAATGTAAGTGACTATTGTCCCCGAATATGGAAGACTCACCAAAAGCTATCTTCAATCGAACCATCTAGCCATGTGACAGAGGAGGATGGATAGGATCTCTTGTCCCAACATGGTTAGATCATGTAGACAAGAAGAGGAGTTTCATATGATGATAATTTGGACCCTCAAAACCCTCTCTGATCCTCCACCTACATAGGAATTAAAACTCATAAGACTATCTATGAGCCGTTTGATAGTTCATTTACTCAACTTTAGAAATCAACACTTTTACCAACCCTGACCATCACTCCACGAGCATAGTTATGGCCCATAGGACCACTTACGGCTCGTAGGCCCTTCTATAAATCCATTGATACTTGAAAAATCTTCAGATTTGATTTCTTAGTATATTTTTACACCTTCCAATATGTGAGGCCTTACATACCCCTGGCCAAAAATTCTAGAAAAATCTAATCCAACCTTTGTTCACCCTTACGAAGTTCGAATACTTGCAAAACATCTCCTAGAAAGAAAATTCTAGCCTTGATTCGATCTTACAACTTGCAGGGTATTAAACTACATAACTTTTCATATAGTATGTGTATACTCCCCAATTTATCATCATTTCATAATGAATAGAGTATTAAGTCACCTTATCATCATATCATCATCATAAAATGATACTTTTATACTTGAAATCATATTTATGAAATCATAGCTTCATCATAAGAAATTAGGGCATAGCATGGGTTCATAGTCAATTGAATCAAAATTATGTAAAATCATACAAATTGATAATAATTCACACTTAATATAGAAAATAGATCATAATTGAAGAGTAATTCATGCAATTGGATGAGAATTGAATGAGATCCATTATGGAGTCATGAACACTAAATAGAATTTGAAGCGAATTTATGGAAAGATAATCAATTTCATGTAATTGAAATGAATTCATATTAGGATTGATCAATAGTCATAATCTAGATCAGAATTGAAGAAATTGGGTAGAAGTTGAGAAGATCTATAAAATTCAAATAATTAAATTTTTTTAGAAATTAAGGATTTAGAAGGAGATCCATATTAGAAAGGATTCTATGGATGAATACTCACATACCATAAGAGATTGCCTTGGAAAACTTGAAAAAAATAGTGGATTTTTCTTGACTTGATCTTCAATGGAGTTTTTCTTTAGAGGAGGAGAAAGCCCTTAAGAGTAGGTTTATAGGGAGAATGCTTTGTAATGTGTGAATGGTGAAAGAATGGAGTTAATTTGGAGATTAAAGAAAATTTATAGAATAGATTTTAGTGCCACAAATTTCCCAAAATCACTTAAATTACTTAGGAAAAAGTCTAAGGCCTTTTCACTTAGTGGAGGAATTTTAAGAAAAATTTTGAACAATCATTAAATAAGTCTGTGACGCAGAGTCATTTCACCATAGTTTAATTTTTATTAAATTTAGTTTTCCCTATTTTGATATTACAATGATTTTAGGTCATTTATATACTGAAATGAATCCTCTCCATGATGTGGAGAGGTCACACACTCTTCTAGAAATGCAAATTCGTACGAAAAATTAGTTTCCTATACAATTGATCTAAAACTCAAAAGAGACCATTTTCTCACATGATTTCATCTCCTAATTAAGAATCCAGCCTCAAATTTGGTAGAATGAATATGGATGATATGTTATGCAATGCATCTTTAAAAGCTTATTTGAAGGCATTTGGAGAGGCGTTACACTATCCCATGTATGTGATTGCTTTTGATGATATTAATAAAGTGGTGAATTTCCTAAGTCCCCATTTCCTATAAAGTGCATCCCATATCCCCTTTCCCTTAGATTTACTTGTTATGCTTGAATAGGGGGAATTCCTTGTTCTATAGAGTGTATCCTAAGCCCCTAATCTCCCTAGTACTACTTGCTGATGGTTGAACTTTGCTTCTTAATAAAGGATGTTCTTACGTATGCTATGAGTCTAGTTTTGTGTGCCTTTGGGTTCCCAATTTTCTAGGTCGCACCTAGTCCCTAGGTTTGGATTGTGACAAAAAGAAAAGAGTGAAAAATAATAAATTAAAACGGAAACCACTCCCAAGAGCAAAGAAAGTGAAAAGTTAGGATAAAAAGAATTTGGGGGGCTGAAAATAGATATCTAGGACAAAGTAGCTTCTTGGAGGGGAAAATTTGTCACTTTGATCCTAAATTTACCCTACTTTACCCTGAGCCTACGTTACCATACATAAATGTCCTAATGTGATCCTAAAAAGATCGTTGAAGAGTCAAGGTGGTGAAAATAAAGGCATATCAGTTGAATGTCTTTTGTTAGTGTGAGTGTGTACATTGCAGTCTCTATTTTCATTTGCATACTATGTGTGAGACTTCATTGTAGTGAGGGAACTATTATTTCATCTTTCGTTACTAATCTAACTGGTTCATCTTTGTTTCGAATTGACTTGGTCAAGTATGTATGATACAATGATTAAACTTAACTTTGCAAGTTGGTTGGGATGCAAGTGCATTGAAAGTTGATATTGGGCATGTGTTTGATGATTGTGGGGTTGTTATATATTTCCTATTGGACACTTGTGTTTGCACGTCCTTTGGTTTTATTTTTTCATTGTTTCTTAGGGACCAACAATGAATCTAAGTCGAGGGTGTTTGATAAGTCATGAAAATGTGACTATTACGATGCTCAAAACATAGAATTATTGTGATTTCTTAAGCATATTTTGTTAGTTTTATGTGCGTTTTGTGTTTATTTTTTAGGAAAACAAAGGTTTCATTGATTTAATAGATGATTGTTGGATTTGTGTTGATATTTGAAAGGAGCTTGAATAAATTCATTCATGAGCAATTTCAACGTGCCATGATGAGCTTTAAATACACCAATTTGAGGGATGGGCAACTTGTTGAAGCTACGGAAATTAGATGTTGCATTCGCATGTCACCATGTGAGTAATGAATTGATTGAGTTTTGCATAGTACCAGACTGGAATCATGCATTTAAAGGCTGGTCTTGAGCATATGAAAGGTGTACTGGTATCAAAGTTTGAAACAAAAACGTTTGGACACAAGTTGCACACTATGAGTCCTTTAAAGGTTCATGGTGCACTTCACGTGCACTATGGCTTCGTGAAGGGGTTGCAGTGAAGAGGCTCCATGACATGGAATCAGTGTGCCCAACTACAAGGGCCTTACCGTAAGACCTTATACGGCTCATGGTGCACTCCACGAGCTAAAAAAGTGCTTGTGTAAAGAACCAAAGTGCACTTTACAACTTTAATCAAAAGGAAACCACCACGAGGTCATTCACAACTCGTGGTGTGTTGTACTATCCGTGAAAGCGAACAATCCAAGGATACAAACCACCAAGTCAACAAGTGAAGTCCACCATCCACGAGCACCACCAAGTCTCATGGTTCACACCACGAGCCATGATGTGTGCCATGGTTCATACAATCAATCCAGAAATTTTCTAGTTTTCCTAATCCTTTTTGGACTTGGTTTAAGGTACTATAAATGGCTCATTTTTATTTATTTTATGATATGTTATTACCCATTGTTTTGGGTTAAAACACAACATTGTGCATAAATTTCCATTTCTTTCATCATAAAAACATGCTTGGACATTGATTAAGAGAACATAAATTCTAGTTTCGAGTTTGATTATCTGTTGAAGGATAAATTCAGTTCTTGTTTCTCATTTTTTCGTGTGATCCAATACTTGATTATTTCTTCCTTATAAGTTAATTTAACATAAATTACATAATGATTCTCACTTTTATTCTTTCAAAGTTTATTTAATTAAAATCACAACTAGAGTTGTGGGAACCATGACATTATAACAAAGTAGGCAACTTAGGGTTTTATTGGAATTTATATTGCATGTATTATGGTTATCTTCATTTAAAAGTATTTCTTGATGAGTGCACACATTGAGAACCCATCCATATTTATTGCTTGTCTAAGAGAAAAGTAGTGATTAGAAAAAGGTAATCATAATGGAAATTAGGTGAAAATCAACCTCGGTTTGAGTTTCTTAAGCACGGAAAGATAGTATACTTAGATTTAGGGATTAGTTTTTTCTACAATACTTGAGTCGGTAGGGGAGAGTTAATATGAAATCAAATAGAAAAGGTTAATGCTTATAAATTTCAAGAATGGTAGGTTAGAAGGTGAAAATAGAGCAAACAATTGAGATAGGATAACAAGTAGAGTTGTTTTGACCTATTCCCTATGAAATCGACCTCGACTTCTAGTTGGATAAATAGACTGCTATTGATCATCCATATTCTATAAAAATGTATGCTTGAACATTATCAATATTCAATAAAGTGAAGTCTTAATTTTATTTTTAAACACATTTTAAATAATTTTAACAATTTATGTAACAATTAATTCTACTGAAAATGTTTTCAAAACTATAATCAACAAGAGAGATTTAAACATTTGTCTTGTAACAAGACATACAATAATTCATATATGTTTATTTCTTTGTTACAATTTTTTTACAAGAAATGTTATACTCTCAATTAAAAAAAATAATTATTAAATTATAATCAGTTACAATAATCGTTTACATACGAGGCCTTGGTTTATAGTTCTGACAATGCCATTGAGTTTAGAATGTTGATTTTGGTAGTAATGCATATCTAGTTTGTATATATAGCATTACAAATGAATTTTGAGGGTTCATTTCATAATTTTTAAGTTGTTGCAAATGCTGATATTTGGTGGCATGTTACTCATCGCATTTGCATCCCTAAGGTTCGCAATCGTGAAGAACACTTAGTTTGTTTCTCAAGATCGCAAAGAGTAGGTTGGGTAATGCTTCGTGACCACGAAGGACTCTATCGCGATCGCATTGAGCAAATTACCTGAAACAATTTTAATTTTTAAAACCTCAGATTTTCACCATTTCCAACATTTTGAGCTCATTTTTGTTTATGATTTTCAAGAGACTTTCAGAGGGAATTAATTTTGTAAGCCCTTTTCATCAATTCCCATTGATTAATTCATGTTTTCATCATCAAACTAAGGGTTTTAATTGGAGAAATTGGGGGATTTCACGGATCATTTTCATGTAGAAATTTACAGATTTTTGACTCTTCTTCTGATAGTAAATTTTTTCATGATTTTCCCTGTTCCCCAAATTTCTTAATTTTAGTGTTCTTAGTTTTTTATTTGAACTAGAATTTCCTTTCACGTAAATCTTGAGGATTAGTGAATTATTCTAGTAAATATGATTTGGAAAATGGGATGATTGAAATGGTGACTTGTATGAATTGATTTATGAAATGATAACTATTGTTGTTGATGAAATCTCATGAATTGATATTGTAAAATGGACTTGTGATGGCAT
Organism: Solanum aculeatissimum; assembly: GCA_038996855.1. Lineage (NCBI taxonomy): Eukaryota > Viridiplantae > Streptophyta > Magnoliopsida > Solanales > Solanaceae > Solanum > Solanum aculeatissimum. Next base: position 8,333 of record JBCEWC010004205.1, on the reverse strand, counting down.
TGTTGATAATGTGAAAGTATTGATGGTGTTTTAATTGTTGAACCTGGATTCATTTTAGGTGAATTTATGTATTGAATTACTCGATGTAAAATGTTGAGCTAAATATTTATGTTGAAATATTGTTGGAGTTGTGGAACTAAAGGTTTATGAAACGAGGACCTAATATTTTTTTTTCCTAAGTGATGATAAAAGATATGCTTGAAAGGCTAAACTATGTTATGATGTGATTATTATGTTATCTGTTTACAATGACTCAAATGATGAAAGAACAATGAAAATAATTGATGATCTTTGATTAAATGATTTATGTGGACATTTTTTATGCACTTATGATTATGAAAGTGATACTTGTATCAAGACGATATATATCTATATGTTCCTGATGTCCCATTGATGATGAAAAAGCTGAAGGAGAAAATGATTTTGACTAGAAAAGAAAGAAAAGAAATGAAAAGTTAAAGAAAAATGGTTCCGACTAGAAAAGAAAGAAAACAAAGACAGAAGGTAAATATTTTCTACTAAGATATGAAAGCAAATGCCAAAGAGAAATAGTTTCGGTAGATAGATGATCCATGTGTGGCCCCCATGGGTTCTTATCTAATTATATCAGCGGATGTGTATCGTCGAACAAACATGCATCTCGATTACTTGATGCATCACATTGATTACATTTCATGACATTCACTCCATTTCATGTCATTCCTTTCTTGATATTGATATATGTGCTAAGATTTTGTATATTATTGAGATTGTACTATTGAAAGATTATAATATATGTTGATTACTTGAGCCTAATGCTTTGTGAAAATTGGACTTTTGAGACACTGTATTATAAGATTATTTATATTTCCAACATTGTATATGTTGTCCTTTCTTACGTGCAAGATTTGTAGTCTGGAGGTATGTGGTTGGGATGGAAGGAGTACTTAGTTCTTTATTTTCTACCTGTGATTAAGTTTTCTTTTTAGATACCTTGGTACTCACCCTTATTTTCTACACGTGTGTGTAGGTAGTGAGTCAGGATCCTACTAATCTTCTCCTTCTTCTTTTATGGATCAAGGCATTGGCAGTTGAGAGCTAGTTGGTTGTTGCTCCAACAAACTGTCAAGGCTATCATAGGTTATTGTTAGTTTTGTTTTATTTGAGAGACAAATACAATTGAGACTTGTACTTTTTCTTCTCATTCTGATGTATTAGAGTCTTGTACATCGTGACAACCAGCTTTGGGATAGTTTTGTAGTTTGGATAATATCTTTATGCTTTACGATCTTCTTAATCGTAATGTTATTTTTTTTAGCTTCTGTGTCATTATGTATTGTGTTGTTGTGATTGTCTAGGCTGACATGTCTCTACGGGTTAAAGGCAAGTGTTGTCACTCCCAAAATTGAGTCGTGACAATTTTGTATTAGAGCGCCAAGTTTATAGGTGTCACATGTGAACTAGTCTAGTCGAATAGAGTCTAAAATATTGGCACGAAGACATATATTGCTTATCTTTAAGAGGCTATAGAGACTATTAGGGAGTTCTTATTTTTCTTTATTCAATTAATCAGTGCGTCGAGTTTTGAGTTAGTGTTAAGTGTAGCGTATTTTTTTACACATGGCCAGGACTAGAGAATCAACTTCAGCTAAGGGAGAGGCAACCCTTGAGACCGTGATTGAGGCCCCGGTTCTTGGTAGGTGTAGCGCTAAAGATGGAGGCCGTGATAGGGATTGGGGTTGGTGAGAAACACTAGCTAGAGACTATGAGAGGGGTATCTCCCTAAAGCCCAACCAGGATATTGGAGGAGATCGAGACCCTCTAGAGTATGCAGTTGCATCACTATTATAGGACATTTTGTTGAAAATGTTAGATGTACTCTAGGGAATGACACAAACAAGTATTGCCAAAGGTACACTAGGAGGTTCACAAACCCAAACAGTAAGACATGCTACGATTTAGGGTACCACTATTGATGAGTCCATATGTTGGACTCATGTAGAACTTGAATTGCCTAAAATATTGTCCTCAATGTGTTCTTTTTCCTATAATATTAATCAAAATATACGTTTGATGCTAGAAATAAGTAAGAAGATGCATAAAGGAAAACATCTTTGCAGAACTGGACAAAAGGAGCAAAATGCCAAAAAAGGTGGCAGAAATTAGCTATCGTCGAATACTTCGGCAATATGCCAAATGCTGTAGTTGACCACTTTTTATCACAGTGTCCAACTCCAAGTGCAACGTGAAAAAGGGTGACTTAATATTTAATTTGGCAAATTGCCGAACCAACTCGATGACATGTAGTGTTATCGCCTAATTTTAAAGAAATTGGCAAGGAAGAAAAAAAAAGAGGTCCAAGAAGGTGACGTATGTCATACTTCAGTGGATTTCCGAAGTGATTTGGCAATGTATAGTCCTGTCGCCTAATGTTAAAGATTCCAAGAGCTTAAAAATAGTTCATAAAGGCGGTCATAGTCACATTTGGTGGATCACCAAATGTGTTCGACGACATTCACCAAATGTGATGAAATTAAAGGTATTTTTATCTAAGGTGTAACAAAAAAGGGTGAGACTTTTTGAAGGTTACATATTTTGATCTTTGGTACTCTACTTACTCATTCTAGATAGAAAAGAGGTTTATTCATCAGAAAATACATTTGGCTTTGAGAGAACGGTTTGTACTTCACTTGAAGGTGAAGAATTGAAGAGAAGAAGAGGATTTGACATCAATTTCCTTTACATTCTCAATCTTATTCTCATGGATAATCTGTTTGGTAACTTCATTTTCATTTTGAACATAAGTGGCTAAAACCCCATGTTGAGGATGTGCTTAGTAACCGAATATTAATTTCTTAATGTGGGTCTTTGATTTGATTGAGTTTTATGTGCTAATTTGATGTGGGTTTGCATTCTCCTTAGCTATAATATTAAATCTATGGTTGCAAACTTAGATTCATGTTTAGATTTTTTATTGCATAAAAATGAGTAATCAAAATGGAAGAATTGCACAATAGTCTTGGGTATCGCGTATTAGAATTGAATTTCATAATAGGGTTCATTGACTAAGTTCGTAGATTATTTAGCTGCAAATTTGCACAGGTTCCTTCGGCTCATATGTGAACAGCGTATGAAGTCTTAACCGAGTCATATTGATACACCATAATTGTCTTAATTTTAGTTATGGTTACAAGCTTTGTAGCCTACCTACAAGTAAATTAGCCATTGGATTCAATATTAGATACCCATGTGTTGGAATTATTGTCAATCATGTACATCCACAACTTGCTTTAATCCATCTTTTTTAGTTAATTTGTCACAATACAAAATTAGTTAAATTTTAGTTCACTCAAATCATTTTTCAAATGACTATAATCAGTTGGTTCAATTAATTACTTCAAGGTTCGAATTGAACAACTCACAATTCCTGTGGGATCAACCCTAACTCATAGTATTTGGGTAAATATATTGTTAATGATTTTCCATATTTGTATAAGGAAGTATTTTTGAATGTTATAAAAATGGCACCCTTGCTTGGGATTGACGTTTAATTCTTTCGTTGAACCATTGGTTCGTACTTGTTCTTAGTAGTTGTTTCTTTTAAGTTTTGTTTTGTGTTTTTGGTGATCTTTTCAATTGAAAATATGAGTGACAAAGGCGATATTACAAATACTGCATGGATGATTGATGCCTCTCAATCCTACAACTCAAAGGAAGCAGGGGTGGTTGTCATTAGCATATTACCTAACTTTGGAGTCGGGGTCGAATCCCACAGGGAATTATGGTTCAACAAGCAAAGTATTTCATTGAATTAGGAAATTGCAGGTTCAAATGGGGGGTTACAATAATTAAAGATTGAGTTTAAGAAATTACCAAATAAAATTAGCAAATTAACAATAGATCTAAAGATGTGGGGGATGTGCAAATATGGGACTAGATCTTCTGTTGGTCTTAATATTTGACTAAATCGAGTTAAGTGTGAGTGAATAGGCTAGGATGTTGGTAACCGAAGTTCAATTATGACACAAAGGTGTTTCATATGATTAAACTACAATAACATATGTGGATGGCTCTAGGAAATGCCTGGCCAGAGAAATAACAGTAAACCACCTACTACCTTAGCCATTAAACCCATGGGTATCGAATTCGACTGAAACCCCAAAGCATTTTTGGCAAAACATCCATTCCACACTCTAACAACTCAGATTAAAGCAATAATTAAAGATCTGAAGTAAACCCCAAGTTTGCAACCTTGAGATTATAAGTAAAACTATAGCAACGAACATAAATTCACTCAGATTAACAATAATATGGTCAAAATAACAAAGACCAAGCATTAGAAATCAAATGCCCATATGAAATGCACACCCCCAATATAGGGGTTTATCCACTTATGCTAGAAATTAGTGATTTAATACTAACATTTGCAGCTGAGTACATAGGTAACAACGACTAGAAGAGAAACGTTGATTTCAACAAGCTAATCTCTACAAATTTGTGCCTTCACAAGCTTGAAACCCTCTCCCTTGTACTATTGAGAAAGAATGTTCTAGGTACCCTAATCTTAGAATTTTGGGCACTAACTTTTAACTTGACGGTAAAGGTCGACCATCACCGAGCACGCCAGGTATGAATTGAATGTGCACTTGTCTTCTTTCTTGTGCACTGCTTTGTAAGACAAAGCTTTTACAATATTAGGTTGTAATTCTCCTCTCCGCACATCCTATTCGGCGATACTATGAATTTCCTACTTCATCGCCCTTCTGTCATAAGCTTGGGGTCTTGAGTTTTGTAACATTAGGAGGTCTCCATAGCAAGTAGGCGATATGTTGGCTTGGTTCGGCGATGTCTCTTCAGACCGCCCTTTTTGCAAGAACTTGAGACTTGGTTGTTGGATTGTTATGCGATCATACTGAATATTTGGCGTTGCACCATTTAGGTTGGCGATACCTCATTTGTCTACTGTTTTGACACTTTTTCTCCTTTTCCAAGTTTGTTGAGTGTTTTCTTCTTGTGCACTTTTAGCTACATTCCTGATATATCACATGCACGTTAGTTAGTAATTGAAACAAAATAGCACATTGAGGACAATAATTCTTTGCATTATAAGCCCAAAATGAGTATGAGATATGGACTTATCAACACAACCAACTTAAGTCATTGCTTTCCCTCAAGAAAATCAAACATCAATCAATCCATATTAGAGATTACACACAGGACCACAGGGAGCAACAGATACAGTCACCTTTGTCATCCATTCTCGAACTTCCACAAACCACTTACACGATTTTAAAGCTTTTAGAGGTGACTAAGGGGTAATCAAAACATGGTAATGCTCATAGTTGCTCATGTAGCCACTGATTATTGCCTACAAACATCACCGTTTTCCCTCATGACAAAGATGATCTTATGCACACAAGAGTATAACATGAATTTCCAAGGATCTCTTCAACACTCACTCTCCCAATTGCGAAATAGCACATAGGGCAAGTTCACTTTGCTCAAAAGAGTTTAGGGGTTACTAAGACTTTACCACAACCTACAAGATCAATCAATACAACAAGCATGCTTATTCATCAAAGCACTCACATGATCATGGTACTATCTCAAGTTAAAACATTCAAATAGGGGATCAAGAATAAAATTGACACATTACCCACTAGCATTCCACATTTGGGCAATAAATTAATCACATTTAGCCCTACTCATCATATGCACCACCAATTTCAAGATATTTTGCATGAATCAAAAACCCAAATAAATCACAAATATATGCAACACAGGGTTTTAGAATCACAATAAAATATCATCCATATGATTTCTATCAATGTTTTAGTCATAAAACATGATCATCAAACTCACAAAAACCCTTATCAAACCATCCTCATTTCAAGAGCATCATTCACAAAAACAACTAAAGCTAAGGGATGAGAACATACCTCTCTGATGATGTAGAACTCATTGAGAACTTTGTAATAGCTTTTGTTGATGAATTTCTTCACACCAAGATAATTTTTTGGGAATAAAAGACTAAATAGGAGTGTTGGCTTGTGAGGGAAGTGAAAAGAAGGGAATATGAAAAGTTAAAAGGACAAGCGTGTGAAATGACTTTAATAGGTCAGTTAGTCGTGCAAGTTCAGTGATGCCGAACAATATTGCCTAAGACATTTGGCAGTATGCAAAGAGTGCTAGTGACCGCCTTTTTTTAACAAAATCCAAACCATTTTCTTGGCTGTAAAAGGAGGTGAAAATAACCATCTCTCAACTGATTCAGTGATTCTCCTAATTTCAACTTAGATCACCTAATTTAACAACAATCTAAGGAGTCATCAGATGACTTGAAAGGCAATCAAACGTACAATCACCATTTCAACTCGGTGATCCACCGATCAGCTCCATCAGGTCTCTCCTTGTCATGACCCGGATAGGGGGCTGATGTGACATGGCGAAGGAGAACCCAAAGGCCCTTGATCAAGCCATCATAGCATCTTTGTACACATCATCAGTTCGGAAGCGCGAAAACTAAACGCATAACATATAAGCTCTAAGGGATTTGGGACTTGGGACTCAAGCTATGGGGACAATATTGGGAATGGGACAAGCATGCATACACATAGCAATAATCTCTAAGGGGACGGGCGAATAGGATTCCACTATGGGGCACATAGGGATTATGGGACGTTCCACATAAGCACACAATCATTCACAACACCCATCATACAAGTCATAAGCATAATAAGAGAGAGAATTATCATAAATAAAGATAAATAGATTCATATTATTTAACCAAAATATGCAACATATAGTCAACGTACAAGGGTCTAGAATGGTCCAACAAGTCTCTACATGAATGAGCGGGGCCTCGACAAGTTTAAGGCTCACCCTCAAGACATGAGAAAGTAAATAACAAGACATAAAGTAGATAGATTAGACGGTGGCTATTGCCTTTGAACAAAAGGGCTCACCACTAGCAAGATCTTCACAAACGATCAAGCGGCGTCCGGTAGAATGTAGATATCATCTCCACTCCCTACATGGTTAGAACATGTAGAACAAGAATATGGGTTAGAAAAATTATGTATTAAGTATGCGGGTATGCAATGCATATGACAATGTAGTATGACAAGCAACATGACAAGGGGACAAGTGATACGAAAAGAGTCCATGTACCCAAAGAGTAATATAACAAAATGCTATGCCATGATGCATGAGATGCAATCCTATAATCAATATAAAGCGGGGATGTGACCTCAACCCACAACATGGAAATACCCGAGTGAGCCACTACCCGAATCTGGACTACTTTCCAAGTAGTACCCTAATCACCCTAGAAACAAGGGGAAACATGCAAATCATCCCATATAGGGAGAAATCCCATGGTGGCACATGGTCTGACGGAAAGGAGTATGGACACTGTGGAGATAGACCACCCACCTCCATTCCCTCGGTACTAAGTCTCATCCCACAGGAATACTTATAGGTACATACAACTTCAAAACAGGAGGACTTACATTAATTTTCAAAACATGCATCATTAGTCAAGGAAAACCATAGTTCAAAGTCATGTTCATGATTAGGCCAAAGGAGATCAAGAGTTTACAAAACATTTCATGATCACTCCATGTCAATGCAATAAGAGTAGCTCATCTACATAGCTTATCATATCAAGCATTCAAAACATGTCGATATGCTGCAAGAACCCAATATGCTCAAAGAGCCATGGCAAGGAGAGTATGTGATCACAAGTCTTAACATAACATTCAAAAGATGAGTTTTATCAAGATTTTCAACTTAACAATATCAAAGAATATCTTATGAATGAGGATTAATATCATGGTTAATGAAATTTCAACTTAATTGCACAATTTGAAAGGTAATTCATCATAATTCATGTAAAAATCCATAATTAAAGCATAATGCAAGTTACCCATGCATAATTGAATCATGAAAGGGACATGCAATTTGATTCATCAAGGTTTTTCCATGAACATTCATAAATTCAAGCCTTAAAACATGTTTAAAACACCTAAAAACTACAGCACATAATTCCCAATACTAAACTACATCAATAATGGAAGAACCCATAACTTGAAGAAACTTAAAATCACAATTTAAGGGTTAGGGTTTTTGGGTCTTTAAGAATTAAAGAATATCCTTGAATCAAATCCCACATACCTTGAATTCAACAAAGGAATTGTAAAATCAAACTAGTCAAGGTTGTCTTCCCCAAAATTCTTCAAGCTTTCTTCAATGGAGGCCAAGACGATTTTAGAATTCTTAAAGTGTATAGAGGAGGCTTAGAATGGATGAATAAGGGTTTGGGTCTTGATTTAGGGGTTTAGGGGACTTTAGGA
>JBCEWC010004204.1:0-27919 GCA_038996855.1 Solanum aculeatissimum | reverse complement strand
CTTCTGCGAAGCTCACTGTCCAAACGGCCCCCTCTAGACCCCAAAATGATCCGTTTTGCGTTCGGCCACTTAAACTCAACCCATGGCTATCAAATTTCAACCATGACTAGTATAACGTCATAAGATATCAACCATAAGGAGTTTCAGAAATTTTCGGGTTGTTACAAAAGCATACAGAGCAACCCTATTATCTCTAGTATTACAATTGATAAGATTCTCTTGAGCCTGGGGTACCTTCAACTCAAAGTCCTTAAATTTTGCAAATATATCCCCAAAGACATTCCTAGACCACGTACTCAAGGTTGAGGTAAGTCTTTTCAGCTTAGTATGAAAGACCTACATTGGATCTCGACTCATATCCTTGTCCTAACAATTAGGCACAATATCTCTAAAGGAGGGATGTTCAACCCAACAGTTAAGGACTTTAAAATACTTAGTTGGAGAAGTATTAGAGTTAACCATCTCTATAAGCATTGGGCAGTGATCAGAACCAGTACTGGGCAAATGAGTTATAACAGTCTGAGGCATGAAGTTAAGCCAGTGGTCATTAACCATGGCTCTATCCAATCGTTTTCCAAACCATAGCCCCAATACCCCTGTTGTTGAACCAAGTATATTTTTGACCACTAAAGCCCAAATCCATAAGACCACAGGCCTCAGTGACAGCAATAAACTCAAAGCTTTTATTCATATTGTAAGGAAGACCCCCCAATTTTTCCTCTGGGCAAGAGATGACATTGAAGTCCCCAATGGTACACCAAGGTGAATCAGTGTTAGCCAACTTTAACATCCCATCCCAAAGGGGTCTTCTAAGAAGATCTTTACACTTAGCATAGACAACAGTCATGATAAAAGGCACTTGCCATATATTGTGGGTGATTTTGCAAGTAATGAATTGTTCATCATTATGTAAAATTCCACAGTCCACTGCCTGATTCCAAAAGAGCCAAATCTTCCCATTTTGATTATGACTAGCATTATCCATTCCAAGGGTAATTCTGAATTTCTGGATTTGAGAGTTGTCAGAGAAAGGCTCCAGTAAAGCAATAAAGTCAATGTGATGCATAGCTTTAAGAGACTTAATTTTATCCACTACTCCTTGGGTATTGATACCCGTAACATTCCAAACAATAGTACTAATCATTTAAAACTCTTGATACTATGAGATCTGGTGTTAGGCCTTCTAACATTCACTGGAGCTGATGTAGTAGAGGAATATTTTTTTGCCTCTGAGGCTGTTGATTCTGGCCTCTAGGAGACAGTCCTTGTTCTTGGGAGACTTGCATAATTTCATCATCTTCTATATCATTGTGAGGGCTAAAAGCTCTGATCAAATGCTCACTAATCACATCTTCTTTCTTATTAGAGTCTTCCATGGACAGCTGACGTTTATCTACTTTATCCTCTGAATTTATAACTGCATACTCATCAACCTCAGCCTCTTCATTTGGGATGGTATTCAAAGTACACTGTTGATATTCCTTACCCATCTTTGCCTGAATTTCATGACTTTTTCCAGATTCTTCTACACCAGGCCCATCCTTTTGCACTTGCTCGTTGGTCTGCAGTGTAAGAGAGTCCTCATTTTTCTTTTTGATAACATCTCTCCTTTTTTTGCTAGGTTTGTTTTTCTTTGTCCTGGTACCTTTTCTACTAGAACTTACATAAGACCCCATATCTATAGCCATACCCCCATCAGGTCTAAGTAAGTTAATTTGACTTTTGGAATTATGCTGCACCTGAACATAATTCTGAATCTCTTCTGATATCTCGTTGTGTTTTGAACTTTTGAGAGCCTGATGAGGAGTTTCAATCAATATGTCATTTGTTCCCCCCTGTGGTACCCCATCCTGCATGTTAGGGTTCTCCTGATCTTCTTTCAATTCCCCACAACACTCCACAGAATTAGAATGCACAGAGACACAAAAGGGGGGGATGAGAGGCTGTACCTGAGGTGTGCCTTGTGAGGTTGGTCCGGTGGCTGAAAGCCCACCGATGGTCGCTCACACGCCATGCCGGTGTACCCGATGTTAAAAATTGTGTATGTTACCGTAAGAGAGCAATCGTAGAGAGAGAAGAATTAGAGAGCGGTAGAATTGGTTTGAAGAGTGTTAGAATGAATAAAAGGGGATTAGGGTTTGATTTAGGGGCTTTAGGAGACCTTAGAAAGGATAAAAGGGGTATGGGATTAAACCAAATTATGAATTAACCATTAATAAAATGGATAAGATTACAAAAATAGGGCCTCAAAGAAGGCTTTCCATGGGTCTTCTATGTCTGTGAACCTGTTTGTGAGACGACACTTGGTGTCGGCTTCGGCTTGAAATCTCATGGAACTTTCTGGATCAACTCATGGGGGGTCTTACGGACCGTGTAGATGCACAGGGACCATGTACTGGTCCGTGGAGAATCACTTGGTCCAGAGTCTAGCCCGAGCCTTGACGAGCACACTAGAATACATCACAGGAGCCCTCATGGATCGTGAAGGCTCACACGGACTGTGAAGTGGTCTGTGGAGTTCAACTTGGTACGGGGCTTGGTCCAAACTCCAAGGATGGTCATTGGAGAAACCCATGGGAAACTCCATAGACTGTGAACTACCAAACGGTCTGTGGTCCCTCACATTGACTCCATTTCAAATTCTTTTCCCTGCATACTTCCGAATATGGGCAATCTCACTGTAAAGGCCATAACTTCCACCTTCGAATTCTGAATTGAGTAAAACCAATTGCATTGCAAAATTAACTCAAAGATCTTTTATTTAATATATAATAGTCCACACAATTCATCTCATACCAGAGATATGTCTTTTCAAAGTCCATGCTGCCTAACCGGCCTTACAACCTTCTACCAAAATAATTCCTTTGAATCCGACCACTTCAATACAACCCACGACTACTAAACTTCAACCATGATGAGTTCAAAACTAACCTTTACAAACCTTTATAAAGTTAAAAAAAATTTGGGTCGTTACAGCAACTGTCATGATTCCACCTCTTACATGGCCTACGATGACATTGCATTCATATATCTCATATGCATTGCATCATTGGATGCACTTACTATCTTTATATGCTCTTGTTTATGTATATATTATGTATTAACCTTGTGATGCACGTGGTAGAGACTCTTGGTTATTACATGCTTATTCAATTTCTCCTACCTAGTCAATTGAACCTACTAGGTGTATTTTGGTGTGCTCACCCTAATTTTTTCCTCCTTGTAGATTGAGCACAGGGACCCCCACAGGATAGTTAATTCTATTCCATGAGAGATCTTCTTCATTACCAGATCCAGTGGTGAGAATCAGACTTAGAGTCGTCGTTGTTTCTTTAAAACTTCCTTTTATTGACTTCTATATTAGATTATGTAATTTCCTATTTAGACATTGTTATATTTTCATTTGAGACAATTGTATTTACTTATTCATACTACTTTAGATGCTCTTGTACTCGTGACTCTAGGTTTTGGGATTTTATTTTAAATATTGTGGTTGTTGTTGCTTTATTTTATTCTCTTTAGTGGTGACCCAATTTTGTGTCTGACAAGTTTGGTATCAGAACTCTAGGTTAATTGGGCTCATGAGTTAAGAGTAGGGTGTCTAGTAGAGTCTTACATATTTGTATGTAGAAGTCCATACCCATACAAGACACTTGATAGGAAAAGCTTTCATGTGTTTCTTATATTTGTGCTTTCTTCATATCAACTATTTTGGAAGTTCCTAATCTACTCTTTCTACATAGATGGTAATTAATAGATCTCGATGGTCAGTGGGAGATCCTGAGCCAGCTGATGTGGCTCCTACTCGTGGTCTAGGTAGGCTCATGATAGGGCTAGGGCCCGAGGACATGCTAGAGGGCCAGCTTTGCCCAAAGGATAGGCTAAATCCACTTATCCTATGATAGATTTGAGTCAGAGAGGCCTGCAAACTCTATTCCCCTATCTTCATCCCCTAATGCTATGCCCTTCGTTTAAGAGCTACTTTTATAAGTATTGTCTTGATTGGAGGGAGCTCCTCTGGCCCTAGTTATTATTGATGCACTAGTCTCTACAAAATCGATTGGTCTTTCTATAGCTCTAGTTGATCCATCCATGATCCATGTTGTCTTTCCTTAGTCTTAATGGATTCTCCTATGACTTCTATGATTTTGCCTCAGACATCTTAGCCGAGATCTAGTCTACTACTTCAAATATTATCTATTACATCGTCTATTGCATCAACAAGATTTTTTTTTCATGATTTTCTACAAGTCCTTCTATGTCCATTGATAAGATGAAGAGTTTTAATTAGTTTGATTAGTTATCTCCCTCGAGATTTTATGGTACACTTGGTGATAGAGCCTATGATTTTTTGTCAGAGTTCCAAGATTGGCTATGTAATATGTCTATCCTTGAAACACATGGAGTTGTTTGTACCTTTTATCAGTTCACTAACCTAGCCAAAGAATAGTGGGGGTCGATTTTAGCTCATAGACTAGTTGGATCTCTAATTATGACCTGGGAACAGTTTATAGAGGTGTGCCTTGAGAGGTTTGTGCCATACACCTTCTGAGATAGCCGTTGGGATGAGTTCGATAAACTTTAGCAGGGTTCTATGTTGGTCTCAGACTATGATGCAAGGTTTCATAAGTTTTCTAGATATGCCTTATTTAGTATCCGTAAAGAGTTCGAGAGAATATGATATTTCATCAAGTGATTGGCGGGGTATATTCAAGAGGCCACAACTTCTTTGGTCCTGGATAGGGGCATATTTCAGAGTATGGTGGATCAACCTTGCATGATAGAGTATATTAAACATGATAAACAGAGTGGTGGGAAGAGGTTTCATCAGCATTACCAGTTTAGTAGACACTTTCTATGAGATAGAAAGTTTCAAAGGTAGGGCCATTAGGGCAGTGCAGTTTATAGTTTTGACAGATCCAGGCCTATTCGGACGAGCTGTGATAGCTCTTTAAGCATAGCCATACATGGTGTCTTTATAGGACAATAATCTCAGAGGAAGGAGACCAGGGCTTGTTAACATTGTGATGAGATTAGGCACTTGGTCCATCATTGTCCATATCATGCACCTTCCGCCTAGGTTTCATGTTCCCAGGTAGCCCATCCAGCCCCAACACCAGCAACTAGAGACACCTCTTATGGCATAAGAGGTGGTACTAGAGGAGGTCATGACACAGTGAGAGGTGGATCCCATGGAGGCCCATAGACTAGCGGGGGGAATAGAGCATGCTATATTGTCCCATATAGAGCCAAAGTAGAGGCCTATGATGCGATTTTTATAGGAATGATTCTGGTGTGCCACCATTCATTTTTAATTTTATTTGATCCAGGCTCTACTTATTTGTATGTATAAGCTTATTTTTCTTTGGATCTGGACATTATGTGTGAGCCACTTGCAAAGCCTATTTGTGTTTCCATCCCCATAGGTGAATCATTAGTGGTGAGTCGGGTGTATCGGGGTTGTATTATCACCTTTGAGGGGAGTGATACTACTGTTGACTTGATATTGTTGGATATGGTAGACTTTAATGTTACATTGGGTATGGATTGGTTATCACCTCATCATGCCATTATTGATTACCATGCGATGATCGTGACCTTATCATGTCATATATTTCCTCAATTGGTGTAAACTGGAGCATTTAGCTCCTATCCCAAAAGAGTTATCTCCTATATGCATGCCTATCGGTTGATTGATAAGGGATACTTGCCATACTTTGCTCATTTTTGGGCCTATTTTCAAGAGTCACCATCTTTGGAGACTACCAGGGTTGCTAGAGAGTTTCTAGATGTATTCTTCACTAATTTTCCAGGTGTCCCTCTAATGTTCTGCCAAAATACAACACTTTTGATGCTTAAAACTTAGGATTTTGTGTGTTCTCAAAGAGTTATTTGTGGGTTTGATGTGTTTTTTATTTGTTTTGGAAGATTACAAGGTTTGTCTTGATTTTGGGCTAAGTGTGCAAAGGTAGTAGTTTTTGATGTTCTACGACACCCTTTAAGGGTCGTAGAATTGATTTTGTAGCAAATTTCAGTGAAGGGGAGATTTACTGAAGATAAATCCACGAACATGCAAATGAGCCATATAATACTCTACGAGTGGTAGATGACAATCGTACCTTGCTGGACTCCAACAATAACGCTCAACACACACCTCTACTTGGAGGTTGAAGCAGTTGTAATCAAGTATTTAACTTAACAATGGTTAGAATCGTTCACACGAGATATATGGTAGACTCCGGATTAGTACAACTTGTAAAGTGAATCGATTAACCCTACTATCTCCCAAAAAATAGGTAAATAAAATACAAGGAGGGGAGGTTTTGCAAGTAAAAGTAAATTCTAAACTAAAATTTCACATGTTTGTAATCAAGAGTAAAGAGAACTAGGGCTATGTGTTCCCCATGACTCCCTAACTAAGTGCTCTTAGATTCTTGCGACTCTTTTTTATTGTGTAGGTGCAGGATAGTAAGCTATGTTCTCCTAAACCCTTGATCTGGCGTATAGGTGAATTTCATCACATTACTTGATCTGTCTCTGTGGTGACGCTTTACGAAACCTTACTTTATCCCAGTACAACCTTACTTAATTTAGTTAGATTGACAAGTTGAGAGAAATCGATCAACTCCTATTAATTAAGTCTTTTCCTATTACTCATTTCCTTGATCAGGCAAGTGATACTAGGCTAGTTTTAACGTTGGCCACCCATTAAAAATCAATGAAAATGAAGAGATTAATTAATACATCCTAACACCATCCAAGAATTTGCAAAGTATCCAATTTTTATCTTAGTTAGTTCATCATGGTTCCCATAACCCTAGTTGTGGATTTAGCCACACATGCTTGAAGTGTTTTTAGAAATTATGTAAGAAGAATACATAATTAAAGTACTTACACACAAGAATAGATGAACACAAATCCAACTTTTCAATAGAATTGCAAACTTGAATCAAAAGATTATAATAAAATCAGAAAATAATTTTCACAACTTCTCTAACTCTCTCTCTCATTTCTCTTGCTGTTTATTTCCGTCTATGTAATAAAAAAACTTTATAACCTATTTGTAGTACTTAAAATACACAGCAAAAATGAAATAGAATAACTGTGTCAACATCCTTTACTTTTGCGGCTCATGTAACAGTTCATGGCTCGTGGATCGAGGTCTCATTGAATGTAGTTGCATCTTATAGGCACCTTTCATGAAACCATCCCACGGGCCATGTAGGATTCCATGAACCGTGAAGGGTTTAATCTGAGCCACTTTCAACAACTCTTCAATCTATGATCTTCACTTCATAACCACACTATACGACTCGTACTATGGTCTATGACTTGCGGTCCTCTCTCATAGAGTATGACTCACTTTTCACCCCGGTACTGGAAAATCAAACAAAACCTCCTCTACAACTCATGGAATGATCCACGACTCGTAGAGGGTCCCATAAATTGCAAAAAACTCTATTATTCTACACTTTCTGCCCAAAATCAAGATAACATTGAAATCCTGCAAAATAAACATAAACACACATCAAATCTACTAACATTGCTTTGAGAACGCACAAAATCCTATTTCAAGCATTAAAAATGTTGTAGTTTGGCAGCACATCAATACTCTCAACTTAAAATTGATGCTTGTCCTCAAGCGAAGGACTCAATCTACTTTAGCAGCACAGAGACACATAGACATCAACCCAATGACATAAACTACATCAAAATCTGAACAAATACCCAAGTCTCTTTCAAACATATAGCAGATAGCCATCCAGTAAACCAATCCAGACTATAATATTCAATAGTGTGACTATGAAAAGCTATTCAACTACAAATAATCAACATATTACTGATTTAGTCAAGTATCAACAATGCATTGTAAGTGCCCTCACACAAAGAAATCCCATTATACACTCTAGGTGATATTTTCAATTCAAGTTCATTGGGACTCCATCAAAAACACCTACCCTCACAAAGGATATTCAAATATTGTGCCCAATACCATATGTTTTCCCCTATACTCTAGATCGTGACTGGTTGACTAGTCAGACTAGGATCACGTTAGGACTTTCTAAACTTGTGTAGGCTCAGGGAGCTTTGGAGTGATTTTATGGAAACACAGTGACTGAGGCCCTCCTTGATGCTTTATTATTCCACACTTTTACCCTACCAACCTATCATTTTTACTTTCTTCTCCCTTTTTCCCATTTTCAATTGCTTAAGGGTGCTTTCCTTTTCATTTTTAGCACTTTTCCCTTATTCATTTACATTGCTTTGAACTTTGGCAAATTTTATCATTTTTCTTGCACCCTTTTTATTCTTTTTCTCCCTTCTCTGTATCACTAAGCATTTTCCTCACTTTTTATGACTTCTCCTTATATAAACCACCCTAAACTTAGGCTTTTGGCCTAAGATGAGGTGCACAATATCTATCCTCCAAACCAGGGCCACTTTTTGGGTAACCACCCTCAACTTAGGCTTTTAGCCAAAGTTGAGGTGCAAAGTGTTCAAGAAAAGACTAGGGACAAGTTTGGGATTATCATTCATTAAGGTCTAGGCTTGTTAGATATTTACAAAGAATAGAGTCAATTTTTGGCTCAAAAATAGGGATCACGGGATACATAACATATTTAGTTGGTTATATTTTGGCTAAGTAGACTAAATCAGAACAATGGCCTAATATCCTCTCCTAACCAACTAACCTAGAGTCAAAATCTGTGTAATAGGGGAAGTTCTGAATTAAAGCATAGTAAAGAATCATGTAATTAAGCTCACTCACTCATGGCACTGCTTTAAATGTTAACACAAACCAACAAATCATGCTTTTTTTTAATCTTAGTTCACAAAAGCATATAAGAACAAACACTATCAGACACCTAATTATGCATGGTTACTATCAAACTAGCTAAACAAAATTTGATAGGTATCATTTTTACAAAAACATTACTATACCATGGATATCAATACTATATGCTAGTAATGCTACCTAGACATTCTAAACATGTCGGTTCAACATAAAATAAAATTTGTAGGGAAAAAGAACACACTCAAGAAAACACTTCGGAATAAAAAATTAGGGTAGTTATAGGCCAAAGTTACTCAAATTTCATTGAGGCCGTATAACCACCCACACCCTATCAAAAAGATTGTGTATTTTTCTCAATGCACGTAAACACATTATAAAGGACTGGGGTCAAAAGAAAACATACCTAGACACCTAAGCGCCTCTCTCAGTCTCAGTCTGTCCACCTTCCAGAAGCCTGATGGACTCCTCATCAGTAGGAGTTATTCTAGAGGTTCCCTTGCCTCTCAACAAATGGCATATGCACTCCTATCTAGCCTCCTCCTCCTCTTGGGATCTGGCCAGGGCAATCTATAGGTCCTCTTCCTCTGTCTGCTTCACACCTAAGCACTCCATATCTGTATCATCTGTGTGGGGCCTCTTCCTAAGGGAATTATGTATGGGATCTTCTGGAGCGAACATGTCTACTATAAGTGCTGCAACAGGCGTGGTGGATTGCACGACTAATGAAGTAGCTAATGTTGCAGCCATGTCATCCCAGAGCTGTTCAATCTCTATTTGCATAGCTGATAAGTCAATGGGAGTCGTTGTACGGAGGCTCGTATGGACCCATTCCTCAAAGGCATTCATGTGAGTATCCACCAGTGAATGCCCCTCTCGGATAACAGTAACTGTGAATGTCTACATGTGGCTCTCAACCTTTATAACCACTTGGTGGACCCAGGGCCTCAACTGCTATAGTAGCTGAGCCAATTGTGACTCAGCATGCATCAATCTCTTGGCCAGAGCTCGAAAGGATATTGCCGACACAAATGTAATGCCAACAAGTGGTGAAGTAGTGAACATAAACTCTAGAAAAGCAGGAGTGGTGATAGTGGGGCCTCCTATTCTAAGCAGTCTCTATCTGAGGGGCCCCCTCTGCAGTCAATAAAATAGTAAAAGTGGAAGGTTCGATCTGAGGCACTGAGGTGGGAAAATCTGGAAGTACAATTTGTGGCCTCGGTGCCTGACAGAGTATAACTAGATTATCCTCAGCCTTTATATGGCTGACATCTAAAGTAGTGGCACCTCCACTAATACATCCACGTGATGCAATATTTGAACCCTTATCATCAAACAAAGATGATGTATCAAACATGGGAAGGGGATCGTAGTGGACCTCCTCAGGGTCGTCTCTTAGATTTGCTCTATAATCAGAGTGGGCCAATTTATCATATAGCCATCCAAGATGTTGTCCACTAGTATGACTCTCTTAGACGTCAAGGTATTATCAACAAGTGTCAGCCGAATCCTCGAGCAAACAACTGCCCACCAAAACATGGCTGGAAAACTCAGTGAAGCCTTCAAGATAGGCTCTGAAGATGTGGCTACTCGAGAAGGATCAGGTCCAGCAACAGTAATGTTGGTAGCCATCTGTCTCATCAAATGGGCCCGGTGCTCTGGGTCTCTCATGACTCCCAAGTCTCGTGCCAGCCCTACTCTGTGATCATACTCTACTGTGGAGCTAGGGGCTGTAAACTCAAAACCAAATAGAATCCTCTGGATAGTCTCCTCTGATATATGGACCACCCGACCTCACACTCTCACCTTCTCTAAGCTGAGCTGGGTGAAGGGCTTCTTCCCCTTAGGAAGAGTCCTGTGTATAGTAGTGGCGTAGGAGGAAAAACAACTTCCTCACCAATATCGGTGAGTACCTCCCAGATGGTTGTGCCAACTACTGGAGTCCATGGGGACACTGCCAAGTCCTCTAGTGATGACTCTAGACTCTTTTAGTATGGAACAAACGGGTCAACCATGCTCGTTCCTCTGCATATCCTTCTTGAATATCGTATGCATGCCCATTACACATCACCTGCTGTGGTCCACGTCCATTGATGACTCAGGTGTTCGACAGATGGAGAAAGATGAGGAGTCTGATCCCTCATCTAAACCAGATCTGGACCCCCACTTAGAGGAGGTCATCTAAATACTACTGTTGGTAATGTCACCTCCCTCTTCAGACTGGGGAGGGTGGACCATAATAGCTTGAGTTGTAGCATGCTGGGAAGATGCCTAAGTCTATCGTTGCTCTACATAGGAGTTTGGCTGGATGCGAAGCTCCTCTGCAAAGCCACTTGTCTCTGGGGCATGCTCCGAATTTGTGGCCTCGTCTCGCAGGCGGTCCTTCATAGCTCTAACATCTTCTTTCTTTAATTTATGGGGCCATGGTACCTGAAAGACACATAATCATGAAATGAATTAGTTTAATGAATTGTAACTCAAAACCACAAGAAAATTTTAGAACTAGACTGGGGTAATAAGGGTTCACGAAACCCTCTTTATGAGTCATAGTGTACTCTACGAATTGTCAAGGTTTTCGTGGGACAGTGTTTAGCTACTTTTCAATAACTGGAGTTACATCTACGACCCAGTCATGACTCGTAGAATGATCTATGAGTCGTAGATTGAGCCGTGGATAAAAGTCCTAGTTTAGGTTTAGTACTGGAAAACTCTACGAGACCTATCTACGAGTTATGGAATAGTCCACGAGCCATGGAAGTCTTATATGATAAGGCCCCAAAGTTATTGTACATTGGAACTTTTCACAAGGGGAAACCACGGTTAATGGATTGATCCACGAGCCGTAGAATACCCTCATAGAAGTGGCCAGTGTCCAGTATTCTTGATAACTTCATCTTTGAGTTCCCCCCAAACAATTTTATCAATCAAAACAATATCATCGAGCAAAGGTTAATGAACACATATACTTATTTACACCAAGTTCCCAACCCCACTCATGCATTACAGTCAAGAGCACTCCATCCAAATGATTTATCATACAATTTCAATTATCTGACTATGTATTCAAGATAAATGTGTGTGTCAACTATTGGGCCATGTTATAACACATTTTTTAATATAATTCACTATATTACAATGACCCAATAGTTATATAAACACACAATTAAATATCTAACCATTTCTTGCACCCATTTTAACCTTACACTAATCAAATTAATCATGATTATGAATAAATTTCACAGAATAGCATTTGCGTAGGTTCACAACTCTATTAAGCCCATCCCCAATCCCAATCACAACTCGACCCAAATCATACCTCGATAAATTAGGTTTTAGGGACCCTAATCTTACCAAATTCAAGTGGGACTTGATGGAGAATGACAAGGACATAGGGGGGAGTCAAACCATAGGTGTAGGGGATTCGTCGGAGGTAAATAAATAATGTGTGCTGCCGAATATTTTTTTAGATATAGGGGAATATCGCTGGGATAGGGTTTTTGTACGGTTAAGTTTTGAAATTTCTGAGTCAAAAGGTATTTTACCTCTATTTAAACTAACCAAGTCGGGTATATAATTGCAGGGTTCTGGTTTCACAAATCCCTATTTATAGGCCGTGGAACGTTCCACGACCCGTGGATCGTGGTTTTGGGGAAGCCTAGACCGTTTTATCAAAACCCTGTAGTCTACGAGCCCTGATATGAGACATATATTGGAATACGACCCATAAAAAGGTCTTGTAAACCACTTTTTACACTTGGGAAAATTTAAGAACTTACTTGGGGTCCATGAACCCAATCACGACCCCTAGTTCTACATATGAATCGTGGACTTGGCTCGTAGCCTAAAGTGCATCAAATCCTTGCTCACTAGAGGATTTTATGAGCTGGTCTATGGGTCATACAATGTAACACGACCCGTAGAGTAAGTAATAAAATGTATTTTTTGTTCCTTTTCAGCAAAAAATGGCTGACTTGGTCTCATACCAACAAAACCTACAAAAATACACTGTTACCCTATATTATACCAGTCCATTATCCATGATTAAAATCCTAAATAGGCAAAAAAAACTAACCTAATTCAAGTCTAAAGATAAAACTAAAAACTAAACAATAATTATTACAAAAATATCTTGGGTTGCCTCCCAAGCTGCGCCTGATTTATTGTCACGGCACGACATAGGCTATCTGACTACCCAGACTTCATCAATAACCTACACCTCCATCTTGAGATCATCTGGCCTCTTTATCGACCTACAGACGATGAAGGTGACTTCTTTTTCATTCAATCTAAACTTGAGGAGGCTGGATTCCATGTCCTCTAGGGCTCACCAGTGGCCAAGAAGGGACTTCCCAAGATGATTGGGGCTTCAAAGTCCACTTCACAGTCTAAGATCATGAAGTACCTGGGGAATATGAATTTGTCCACTTTGATGAGGACGTCATGTAGGATTCCCACCGACTTCTTCACAGTTTGGTCAGCCATCAACAGTCTCATGCTAGTAGGTGTAGGGGCTTCCAGGCCAAGCTTCTTGAAAATCACAAGGGGTATCAAGTTAATGTTGGCACCAAGATCACATAATGCCCTTGTGAACTCCACATCCCCTATAGTGCAGGGAATGGTAAATGCTCTGAGATTCCCTCTTTTCTGAACCAAGGATCAGGTAGATATAGTACTGCAATGTTGGAGCTCATATGATAGCTTCTGACTCACCGTGTACTTCTTCATCACTAAATCCTTCATAAATTTGGTGTATCTGGGCATCTTCTCTAATGCTTCTATCAATGTGATGTTAATGGAAAATTTCTCAACATGGAAATGAAGTGTTTGAACTTACCTTCCTCCTTCTTTTTCTTTGTTCTCTGTGGGAAGGGAGAAGATGGTCGAGGAATGGGTCGCAACGCTTTTGGTGCGGCATTGATTTACTTTGTATGAAAACTAACATTTGTAGTTTCAACCTGCTTATCCATAACACCTTCATCCTGAACCTCATCATAATCTATAGGCATTAGAGGATATGTGGTCTTCTTTCCACTGTGAGTTGTGATATCCATACACTGCCCTTTATTCTTTAGATACTAAATATTGTTGCTGGGTAGAGTACCCTTCTGGCATTGGTTAAGTTGGGTTGATATCTGGTAGAATTGCTGCTCAAGCTACTTGATTGTAACTGAATGAGACTCGATCTTCTGATTAATGCTGGAGATGTCAGTGTTCATCCCCCTGAGTGTCTCATCCTGTGCATCAACTTTCTTCAGCAATCTATCAAACATCTCCTCAACTATGGATGAACCAGCACCAGAATCTTGATTATGGGGTGGAACATAGGTGCCACTTCTATAGCCATCTCTATGACCCCAATCAACACCTCTATCTTGGCCTCTATTTTGATCATAGAAACCACCCTGGTTTTTGATATTGTAAGCTCCACCTCGTCCGTAGTTCCGACCTTGGTTTCCTTTCCCTTGGCACTAGTAGTCCTGATTGAAATCCAAGGCGTTAGGCCATAAACCCCCCGTCTTCTTAGCTACAAAGCAAGAATCTTTCTTAAAGTAGGGTTCCTCATACATGGGCGCTCGGATAGGCTAATGAGCGATGGCATTGAACTTCCCTGCATTTTACTTCATCAGTAACTCCACATTTGTAATAATCCATGCAAGTTCTTGCATCACCTCATCACTAGCTTGTGCTTGCACCGAAGTAGTTATAACTGCAAATGAGCTCTTAATTGTGGCTTTGTCTCTTGTGGCCCATGCACGGTTTATCTTAACCACCCGATCTAGCCTCTCGGTGATCTCCTGGAAGGTATAATCTATAAATGATCCACCCATGATAGTATTGGCAACTGCTTGCCCATTCTCATCAAGGGCTTTGTAGAAGATCTCAACCAAGGATTCATCTATGATCTTTTGGTCGAGAACCTTTCTCAAACACTTTGAAAACCTCTCCCATAAGGTGCCAATCGAATCACCAGGCAGTTGTTCAAAGTTATTTATCTCCTCCTTCAGCTTGAGCTTTTTGGATATGGGGAAGTACCTTTCTAAGAAGGTCATCTGTAGTTCAGCCCAACTATTGATCAAGCTCTGTGGGAGCTTACCTAACCACAACGTCACATTGCCAATAAGAGATAATGGGAAGACATAGAGCCCAATGACATCCATAGATAGTTTTTGATTTCCCATTACACTCTTACACACAAACATAATGTTATGCAAATGATTGTGCGAATCCTCTGACAGTAGGCCTGCGAACAACTTGTGATTTTATAGCATCTATAACAACCCACTTAACACAATGAACTTAGTGTCACCCGAAAGTAGAGGTAACATTATCTCTCCCATGACATCCATAGTCATTGGGTTCAACTGATATTAATTCCAATCATTAGCAGCGGCTTGAAGTCCCTCAAGCTGTGGAATTATGATAGGTGGTTCGTTCCCATCTAGACTCAGTGCAGGGTTGGCTGCATTATTTTCTGTGTTTGCTCAATCTCTAGGTCAAAGGGAATCAATAGACTGCCTCGACTTATCGTAGTTGACATGCACTGTTCATCTGCACCCTGTAACAAGACAAAAACAAAAAAATATAAAATTAGGGAAATAAAGAGTAATCTATCAAATTACGGTGCACTAATCAAGTCTAGTTGTATTCCTCGATAATGGCACCACAAATGTTGGACTCTCACGATAATGTTCAATACACACCTCTACTTGGAGGTTGAAGCGATCATAGTAAAGTATTTAACCTAACAATAGTTAGGATCGTTTCCACAAGGAATATGGTAGACTTTTGATTAGCATAACTTGTAAAGTGAATTGATTAACCCTACTATCTCCCCGAAAATAGGAAAATAAATAAAAGGAGGGGGTTTTTGAAAGTAAAACTAAATTCTAAACTAAAATTTCACGTGTTTGTAATCAAGAGAAAAGAGAACTAGGGCTATATGTTCCCCATGACTCCCTAACTAAGTGCTCTTGGATACTTGCGACTCTTTTTTGGTGTGTAGGTGCAGGACAGTAAGCTATGTTCTCTTAAACCCTTGATCCGGCATATAGGTGAATTTCATCACATTACTTGATCTGTCTCTGTGATATCCCTTTACTAACCCTTACTTCATCCCAGTACAACCTTACTTAATTTGGTTAGATTGATTAGTTGTGAGAAATTGATCAACTCCCGTTAATTAACTCTTTTCCTATTACTCACTTCCTTGATCCAATAAGTAATACTAAACTAGTTCTAACGTTGGCAAACTGTTAAAAATAAATAAAAATAAAGAGATTAATTAGTACATCCTAACACCATCAAAGAATTTGCAAAGTATCTAATTTTTATCTTAGTTAGTTCATCATGGTTCCCACAACCCTAGTTGTGTATTAGCCACGCATGCTTGAAGTATTTTAAGAAATTATGCAAGATGATTACATAATTAAAGTACTTACAAACAATAATATATGAACACAAATCCAATTTCTCAATAGAATTGCAAACTTGAATCAAAAGATTGAAAATAAAATAACAAAACAATGTTCACAACTACTCTAACTCTCTCTCTCATTTCTATTTTTGGCTATTTCCATCTATGCATTAAAAAACCTAAAAACCTATTTATATTACTTAAAATACAAAGCCAAAATAAAATAGGATAAATGTGTTGACATCCTTTATGGGTAGCTTTTATGGCTTGTGTAACAGTTCACGGACCGTGGATCGAGGTCTCGTGGAATGTAGTTGCATCCTGTAGGCACCATTCACAAAACCATCCCACAGTCAGTGTAGGATTCCACGACCTGTGAAAGGTTTCATTTGAGCCACTTTCAGCAGCTCTTCAATCTCTGATCATTAATTCACGACCACACTCTACGACTCATACTATGGTCTACGACTTGTGGTCCTCTTTCGTAGAGTGTGACTTAATTTTCACCCCAGTATTAGAATATTAAAAAAAATCTCCTCTATGACTAGTGGAATGATCCACGACCCCTAGAGGGTCCCATAAACTGCCAAAAACTCTGAAATTATGCACTTCAAGCACAAAATCAAGCCAACACTAAAATTCTGCAAAATAAACATAAACACACATGAAATATATTAACATCGCTTTGAGAACGCACAACATCCCAAGTGTCAAGCATTAAAAGTGTTCTATTTTTGCAGCACATCATACCCTAAGGATCAGAAACTGGGGAATTACTGAAAACTCATTAGACAAACCCTTTCACAGGCCATAAAACTTTACACACCCCGTAGATAGGTCTCGTAAAAGTTACCCCCATATTTACAAAATCAATGCACGAAGCCCAGACCATGGGTCGTAGAATTGCATATAAGTCATAGAAGTCATCTATAGAGCATGCCGACCCAATTATCCTATTTTGATTTGGATTTGTATTTTAAATACTATAAATAGGTTTTTAGGTTATTTTTCGTGATAGAGATCAGAGAGCCAGTAAGAAAGAGTGAAAAACATTAGGAGACACTTGTGAAATAGTATTTTGTGATCTTAATTCGTACTTGTGATTTCTATTGAAGAGTTTGGATTTATTGTTCTTAAATTCATTCGTGTAAGTGCCTAATTATGCTATTCACTATCATGATTCTTGTATCTACATAAATCTTGAGTAGCTAAATCCACAACTAGGGTTATGGAACCATGAATAACTAAAAAAGTAAAATTGGATAATTCATAATTCTTGGAAGGTGTGCATGCATGTATTCATTATTTCTCTTCATTTTAATTACTTTTTAATAGTGGCCAGCGTTAGAACTCGCCTAGTGTTATTGACTGGATCAAGGTAGTAATGAATAGGAAAATAAAATAATTAACAAGATTCGATTGATGTTTTCTCATCTAATAAACTAAATGTGATAAAGGAGTGATTGTACTGAGATAATAGGTAAGGGTTAGTAATGTCACACTATGGAGATGGATCAAATCCTATAGTGAAATTTACCTCTCGCCTGGATCAAAGGGTTTGGTAAACTTAACTTATCGTTCTGCATGCTACACACTAGAAAATATGATAATTATCTGGTAATACTGAGTTAGTAAATCATGGGGAACACAATACCCTAGTTACCTCTTCTACCAATTTCACAACACTAGCACTAGTTTAGGTTTATTTTATTATAATTACAACCCCCCCTTTCATGAGATAAGTAGGTTAATCACCCCACTTTGCTTTGAATTGTTCTAGAGTCTACCATATTCCCTGTAGGTTTGACCCTAACCTTGGTTAGGCTATATTACTTGACTGCGACTGTTTGAACCTTCAAAAAAGGGGTATAGCTTGGGTACCATCAAGTATTTTGGTGTCGCTACCGGGGAATATGGATAGAATTATTTAATTCAAAATGTTTGAGAATTAATCCTTATTTCCCTAATTTTATATTTTCATTGTTTTTGTATTGTTTCAACGTGTAGGTGTAGTGTATACATAACACTCAAAGTCGAGGAAATCCCTTGACTCCATTTTATACTGAGATGTAAAGGATGCTAAGTAGAATGACCTAGGAGAATGTGAATAATGCTGCAAATGATGTGGTGAATGTAGCAATCAACCAGAATAATGATAATAACAACCCACTGCCAAAGGCTCTCCAAGCCGCAGCTAATCAACGGAATCAATGTCGGCTTAACCCTATGGTGATGGATGTCATGAGAGTTATTGTGTTACCTTCACTATCGAATGACACAAAGTTCTTCATGTCAAGTGCATTTCTATAAATGTTGTAGAATTGCAGGTTGCTCACAGGCTTAGATTCAGAGGATCCACACAACCATCTACACAATGTTGTGTTTGTTTGTAAGAGCATGATGGGAAACCAGAATCTGTCTATGGATGCCATTGGACTCCCCATTTTCCCACTTTCTCTGACATCTAATGCAATGTTATATTTGGGCTCCCAAATAGTTCAATAATCACTTTGGATGAATTGCAGAAGGCCTTTTTAGAGAGGTTTTTCCCAATCTCAAACAAGCTGAAGTTGAAAGCTCAGATCAACAACTTTGACCAGGTGTCTGGTGGTTCACTTAGTACCATATAGGAGAGGTTTAATAGGTGTTCAAGGAGTATCCCAGACCACAAGATCAATTATGAAGCCCTGGTGGAGATCTTTTACCGAGATTTGTACAAGAATATCCAAGTAGTCGCTGACATATCATGGGAGGCTCATTTATAGATCGACTATTTCAGGAGGTTGCAGAAAGGATGGAAAGAGTTTTCATGACAAATCATGCATGGGGATAAGATATAAGTCAACTACAAAAAGCTCGTTCTCAATCAATACTAGTTCAGAGCAAGTAAGGGCATGTGAGGAGGTGATGCAAGAGCTTGCTCTAATTAATACAAATATAGAATTGTTGATGAAGCAGAACCAAGAATGTGTGAATGCAGTATCTCATCAACCTCCAAGATCACCCATGTATGAGGAGCCTTATTATGAGGAGGAAACTTACTTTATAGCAGATCATATGGTGGGTTTTTGGACCAACTCTCAAGGGTCCAATCACGACTATTGGCGCCAAGTTCAAGGAAACCAAGGTCAAAACTACAATAGGGATGGTGCCTTCATAGACAATAATAGAGGAGTCTACTATGACAGGAACAATGGCCAGGACAGAGATGTTGTTGGGGACGCAGAGATGGTTACAAAAATTATCCATATGTTCCACCATATAACCAAGATTTTGGGACTGGCAACTCTAGAGTTAAGGTGATGTTTGATCTCCTATTGAAGAATATTGACACATAGGATGAGATATTCAAAGGGATGAAGTCTGAAATCTCTAGTATTAATAAAAAAATTGAATCTCATTCTTTTACAATCAAGCAGCTTGAGCAACAGTTCATTGAAATGTTAACTCAGCTCCACCAGCACTAGAAAGCTACATTTCCTAGTAATATAATGCAAAATCATAAGAGTGAGGGGTGGTATATGGCAGTGACTACATGTGGTAGCAAACTAACCATTGATCCTTTGATATTTATTGATGATGAAGATGTTCATGAGAACCTGGTTAAGAGAAAGGATACTGAGATTTGAGATGTTCATGCTAAGGATGGGGAAAGTTATGCAGCACTAACACCACATAGGTTGAAACCCATTTATCGACCTTCACCCCCTTCCCTTAGACACTCAAGAGAGAGGAGGAAGGTAAATTCAAGCACTTCCTCTGTATACTGAAACAACTCTCATTCAACATCTCTCTGATTGAAGCATTGGAGAAGATGCTCAGATATACAAAGTTCATAAAGGAATTAGTCACAAAGAAGTGTACTGTGAGTCAGGAGATATTGTAAGAGCTTCAAGATTATAGTCTTATATCCACAAGTTTCTTGGTGCCAAAGCCATAGGATCCTAGAGCATTCACCATTCCCTATACCATCGGAGACGTTAAGTTTGCAAGGGAACTATGTGATTTAGGTGTCAGCATAAATTTAATGCCCCTTGTAATTTTTAAGAAGCAAGGACTGGGATCCCCTACTCCTACGAGCATGCATATGTTGATGGTTGATAGGATAGTACATAATCATGTAGAAATATTATATGATGTTCTTGTCAAAGTTGAGATATTCATATTCCCCGAAGACTTTGTGATCCTAGATTTTAAGGTTGACTTTGAAGTCCCAATCATCTTGGGAAGGCCTTTCTTAGCCATTGGGTGAGCTCTGGTGGACATAGAATTAGGCCAACTCAAGTTTTGATTGAATGGTGAAAAAGTCGTCTTCAACATCTGCCAGTCGATGAAGAGGCCAGAAGAGTTGAAGATGGAGGTGTGTGCCATTGATGAAGTTTGTGTAATCAAGTGGTCCAAGTCATGCCGTGATAATAAATCAAGCTCTACTTAGGAGAAAACCCAAGATATTTGATGTAATAGTGGTAGTTTTTATTTTGTTTTTAGTTTTTACACTTGTAGGTAGTTTAGTTTTTGGCATTTTTATTGTACTTTGTGCACATCGGACTGGTGATATATGGGGTAACAGTGTGTTTTGTGATGGTTATGCATATACAGGACCAAGTCATCCCTCTTAGGCTCAGAAAGCTAAATACAACCCATACATAAACTCATAGAACACTTCTAGTGAGAAAACTTATATATACACCAGTCCACGAGCCAACTTTACAACCCGTAGAACCAATTACGGGCTGTGAATGGGGCTTGTGGACTCCAAGTAAGTTTTTTACATTTAGACTAAGTGTTGGGGGTCTTACAACCTACATTATGAGTCATATTTCATTATATGGCTCATAACTAGGCTCGTAGAACCCATGTCCCAAATTAGGGTTTGGGAAGCCTAGGGGACCAAGGTTTATGAGCCATAGAACCCACTACAAATCATAATCGAGCTCTCATAGAACCAGGCCCAGTAATTTAAGAGCGACCAAGTAAATGTATAAAATGGGGGTAAGCATTGACCCCCTATTTCACAAACATTTACAAAGAACTCGACCCCTTGTTAAACTTAAGCAATTTCTGAACATCCCCGCCCGATCACCGTCAAATATTTCCAACAACTTTTTATAGCCACCTCGAACAACTAGGGTTCCCACTCTCTCAGTTTCCTCCTTCAAACGCAACCTAATTTTCTCGATTCTTGGTAAGTCCTTAGTTTTAAAACCTTTGAACTACCGAAATTAGTTTAAATTGGATGAGAATTTTGAATGGGTACAGTGTTCTTGATGTAGTAGTGCAAATTAGTGGTTG
Organism: Solanum aculeatissimum; assembly: GCA_038996855.1. Classification (NCBI taxonomy): domain Eukaryota; kingdom Viridiplantae; phylum Streptophyta; class Magnoliopsida; order Solanales; family Solanaceae; genus Solanum; species Solanum aculeatissimum. The sequence continues at coordinate 6,419 of JBCEWC010004204.1, read as the reverse complement.
CCCTTATGTGTATGGTTTAGTGGTATGCAAGTTTAAATATTGAAATGGCCTTGGTATTATTTTAAATGTTAAAAGTGTGTGTGACTTACATGTTTGAATGATATTTTCTAAAAGAAACCATGTCGTCATAGGTTATTTGAGCTGAATGGGTTTGTTTGAAAATTTGATATGTGATTACATGTGTGTTCTTTGGTTTCTAATCATTCAAATGGTGTCAGATTTCTAAATAAACATGTAAAATGAAATTTGATGGGGCTATATGTGCTTATTGCATAAGGGTGGTGTTGGGTATTTGTTGAAATCTTGTAGGTATGCATGTGTGTTTTACTTTGATACTAATTTAATTATTAAACTTGTCATATTAAGACCCATTTGATGACCTTGTAAATCTAAGTTCCTGGAAAATTCACTCTAGAAAGGTCTTCTATAGCTTGTGGAACCTTCCATATGCCATAGTTACCCCTTATATGAAATTCTAGAAACTTGAAATTTTAAGGACTCTATTAGACGTGACCTTCTAATAAGCCATAGATTGTTCTACGACTCGTAGATAGGTCTCGCATGGTCTTTTCAGCATAAACCCAACACTAGAGTGGTCGTACCTAGTGTCGTGGATGTCATTCAAGTAACTGGACTTAATAGACTTTATTTCTATGAGTAATTTTTACAATATGTAGGTTGCACTAGGCCCGTAAAGTAACCCTCATAGACCCCTGTTTAGACAGTTTAGATATGTTCTTGTAATTTCATTCTTTTACTTCTAGGATAATGGTGTTTGCTAAATGTGTACTTTCAAGTACTATGGCCCCAAAGCCTAGACATGATGAAATATAGGTGATGAGGGATCTACTACGAGATGAGCCGACAGAGTCTGAGGCTAGTGGATTCATAGAGGAGCTTGGCGTCCAGCCTGACTTGGGGTCGAGCCACAACAAACACAAGATTCTACTAGATAGGCAGGGCAACCTCAGACTTAAGTGATTGTGGTCCGTCTTCTCAAGTTTGAAGAGGGAGGTACCCAGACCAACAACCTCATTTAGATGACCTCGTCCAAGGGAGGGTTCGAGCCCTGATATGAGGAGGGGTATGAATCTGCATCTATATCAATACCTCGAGCACCATCCACATCTTCGGATGCTTCAACTAGGCCATTGTAAGTCGAGGGTATGCATGCTATTTACCGAGAGGGCATACAGAGGAATGAGAATGGACGATCAACTCGTTCTATTTTTTAGGAGCCTTGCATCACCATTTCATATTGGATAGTGTCCTAGGCCTCTAGGACACCATCACAAATTATAGACTCCAATGGTTGGTAGAGCCATTGGGGAAATACTCCTCGACCATGGTTTGAGAATTCTTTGCTTCCTACGTACCACAATTCCCTACTCTCTTCCCACGAAGAAGAAACCCCTCACACAACCCTAGTTGAGACATATGAGGGTGAGTTGTTGACAGGTGGATATATTAGATACTACATTCCGCTGCATGTTATTTGGGCCAAAGTTTCTAGCCCCCAGGTCTACAGTAAAGTTTGGCAGAAGAATTGGGAAGACTCGAGATACGAACCTAATGAGAGACCAGGCCAGGAGGGCCTCCTTGATGAGGTGGGTTATTGACCATATTATAGAGAAGGGCCTCGACCCTGAGTGGATTTCTATTTCACCAGAACCCATAGTGAAAGCCTTACTCAGTTTCACCGCCAAATTTTAGTGGGCTGTGGTGAGATCGTAGATTTGGCCCATACTTGCTAATAATACCTTGGAGCCAAATCTTGCTATGTTAGTTTCCAACATCTTGCCTGTCTATGAGATAGACTGGGCTCAGTTGATTGAAAAGAAGATACATGAGGCAACCCTGAAGAGATCTACTTCTATCGCATTCCCTTGTCTAAGTATATGTATGTATTTAAACTATCTACGATGACCCCAGAGGTCACGCTCACTCCAATAGCACCCGATGGCATGGTATTTGTGTCAGCGATATCCATAAAGGTCATGGCACAGAGGCAGGCCCGCATTGAATCCCAGTTAACTTAGTTACTACAACAGATCAGGCCTTGGGTCTTCTAGGTCATTTTAGAGGCTAAGACACATATGCAAATATACACTATGGCTACTATTCAGGAGAGACTTATACCAGTGGACAACCATATTGATGCATTTGAGAGATGAGTATAGAATAGCCACAACACAACACGGCTTATAGACATGTCGATAATTCAGAAAGATATCAACATATTCGAGCTGCTATGAACACAGCATTAGTAGCACCAATAGTACTCCCGACACCTGACACTACTATAAAGACATTCGTAGACCTTTTTTTCCACAGAGGATGTACTACTCTACTCTCTTAAGAAACATCCCCGCAGTGATGATCCAGAAACAATGAGACTAGAGGTGGGGATGTCAGAGGAACAATATTTTGAGCTCACTAGGACATGTTCGATGTAGGATAAGGAGACGCGGTGATCTTGTGAGCTTGAGAGATTTAGGGGTGTTGGACCCTCAGGACATGCTCCCACTTCTAAGGAGACCACCAATCATGTTGAGGGTGGTCAGACATAGTTGGAGACTACCACTTAGGCACCAAGGTATATTTTCTTTTGACCCCTATGTTTTATGATTATATCTTTGTCCATTGGGGACAATACACATCATTTTTGATGGGGTGTGGCTAGTTATAGGCCTTAGTGAAGTTTGAGAAGTTATGGCCTATAACTACCCTAAGTTTTGAGTTTGGGGGTTTTCTTATTTGTGTTCTTTCCCTAATGACATTTAATTTCTATTGAATCGGTATGTTTAGGACACACAGGTAATATTAGTAGCATATTGTACTTAAATTTATGGCATATCTTTGTTTTTCCAAAAAAAATGATACCCACCAGAATTTTTTGTTTTTTGGTAGTCTTGATAAAATCCATGTGATCTTGATTAATGGAAAAATGCTTGTTCTGATAATTGAGGTGCAATTATGATTAAAAAACATGATCTAATAGTCTAAGTTGATAGTATAATTAGTGCCATGTGTATGAGCTTATTTGCATGATTCTCATACTGTGGTTTAATTCAGAACTTGCTCTGTTACTCTTATTTAGACCGTAGTTTGTTAGGAAAGGATCTTAGGACATTATACATATTAGGTCACTTAGCCTAAATGACCAACCAAATGCTTGATGTATCCCTTGACCAAAATATTTGAGTCATGCATGTACCTTTTTCTTTGTAGAAACCTATGTAACCAAGCCTTGTTGATTGTGAAATCTTGAGATTGATCCTAGTCCTTACTTGAACATTATGCACCTTGACTGAGGCAAAAATCTTAAGTTGAGGGTGACTACCAAAAGTGCCCCTGGTTCGTTGGTTAGATATTGTGCAGCTCAACTCAAGCCAAAAACCTAAGTTGAGGATGGCTAGTGTAAAGGAGAACAAAATAAATGGGGTGGACATTATTGATATATGAAATTAGGGGAAATTGTGATATGGATTCCAAAAAAGATGCCTTAACAATGAGCTAAAAAGAAAAAAAATGTGAAAAACAAAAAGGCAATGAGCTAAGAACTAGAATAAGGCACCCAGAGAACCTTGAAAGAAGAGAAGGGGAGAATGAGTTAAAAATACCAGTGTAGGTAGGGTCAAAGTGTAGAGAACGAAGTATCAAGGAGGTCCTTTAGTCACTATGTTCCAAAATCATCATACCTCAGACCCCTAAGCCTACATTACAAGCCAAGAAAGTCTTAGAGTGCTCCTAACCCTAACAGTCGAAGGACATAGTCATTAGAATAGGGGCAAGCATATGTTATTGAACACAGTGTTTGAATATATATTATGAGAGTGAGTGATTTTAGTGTAGTCCCAAGCATTGAATCTGAAAATACTATTATGAGTGGGATATGCGACTTCTTTGTGTGAGGGCACTTGCATTACACTATAGATTTTAGGCTAGTTCAGTGATTGTTACTTATCGTTGGTTACCTTACTTATGATAGTTCCACTATTGCATATATTGATCTGCATTAATTTGTTTGATGACTATTTGATATGCACTGATGAGCTGGTTTGGGTGTCTGAGCTTGATTTTTGAGATAATGTATGCCAGTTAACTAAGGTATGTGTGTTACTATACTGCTTATGTAGATTGAGTAGGTTACTTAAGGAAAAGCAATAATTATAAGTTGAGGGTGTTGACGTGCTACCGAAATACAACACTTTTGATGTTTAAAATTTAGGATTTTGTATGTTCTCAAAGCGATATTTTTGGGTTTGATATATTTTTTATGTTTTTTTTGCAGGATTGCAGGGTTTGGCTTGATTTTTTGCTAAGTGTGCAAAGGTGGCAATTTTGATGTTCTACGACACCCTTCACAAGCTGTGGAAGTTTCCACGGGTCGTAGAGTTGGTTTTATAGCAAATTCCAGAGAAGGGAAGATTTGTTGAAGATAAATCTATGAACATGCCAATGAGTCATACAATACTCTTTGAGTCGTAGATGGTTGTTGTACCTTGAGGATAAAAAAGTAGGGAATTATTGAAAAGTTATCAGACAAACACTTCTACGAGCCGTAAAACTTTACACTGCCCATAGATAGGTCTCATAAAATTCACCTCCATATTTACAAAAGGAATCCACGGAGCCCCAACTATGGGTCATAGAATTACACACGGGCCATAGAAGTCATCCATAGAGCCTACCGACCGAGTTATCCTATTTTGATGTGGCTTTATATTTTAAATACTATAAATAGGTTTTTAGATTATTTTTCATGGAGGAGATCAGAGAGGTAGTAACAAAGAGTGAAAAACATTAGGAGACACTTGTGAAACAATGTTTTATGATCTTAATTCATACTAGTGATTTCCATTGAATAGTTTGGATTTTTTGTTCTTATTTCATTCGTGTAAGTGCCTACTTATGCTATTCAATATCATGATTCTTGCATCTAGATTGATCATGAGTAGCTAAATCCATAACTAGGATTGTAGGAACCATGAAGAACTAATAAAATAAAAGTGGATATTTCGTAATTCTTGTAAGGAGTGCATGCATGTATTGATTAATTCTCTTTGTTTTAATTGCTTTTAACAGTGGTCAATGCTAGAACTCACCTAATGTTAATGACTGGATCAACCAATAATGAATAAGAAAAAAGAATAATTAATAGGATTCAATTGATGTTTTCTCGTCTAATCAATCAAATTGGATCAAGGGGAGGTTGTACTGGGATACTAGGTAAGGGTTAGTAATGTCATACTATGGAGATGGATCAAATCCTGCAGTGAAATTTACCTCTCAACTGGATTAAAGAGTTTGGTAAACCTAAGTTACCGTTTTACATGCTACACACTAGAAAATATTTTGATTATCTGGTAATACTGAGTTATAGAATCGTGGGGAACATAATAGCTTAGTTACCTCTTCTGTTGATTTCACAACACTAGAACTAGTTTAGGTTTATTATATTCCAATTACAACCCCCCTTAGGAAAATAAGTAAGTTAATCACCCTACTTTTCTTTGAATTATTCTGAAGTCTACCATATTCCCAGTGGGTTCAACCCTATCCTTTATTAGGTTATATTCCTTGATAGCGACAACTTTAACCTTTAAAAAAGAGGTGTATCTTTGGCGACATGACCCTTCATATCGTGATATTGACTTTGCTATTGATGTGGAACCAGACACTAAGCCTATTTGTTTTCCCCTATCGGATAGCTTCGGCTCAGTTAGAAGATTTGTTGAAGAAAAGGTTTATTTTTTTCAGAGTGCATCTCCTTGGGGTGCTCCAGTCTTGTTCGTGAAAAAGAAGGATGGTAGTATGTGTATATTTATAGATTATCATCAGCTGAACAAAGTGACCATCCATAATAAGTATCATTTGCCTCGCATTGATGATCATTTTGAAAAGTTGAAGAGTCCCTCGGTATTCTCCAAGATTGATTTAATGATCGGTTATAAATAGTTGAGAGTTTGGGAGTTTGATATCCTAAAGACAGCTTTTAGGATCCATTATAGTCATTGTGAGTTCGTGGTTATGTCATTTGGGTTGACTAATGCCCTGGTTGATTTTATGGAGTTGATGAACCGAGTGTTCAAACCCTACTTGGACATATTTGTGATTATGTTTATTGATGACATTTTGGTTTACTCTAAGAGTGAGTCCGACCATTTTCAACACTTGAGGACTATACTCTAGAGATTGAGAGAAGAGAATTTATATGCCAAGTTCTCAAAGTGTGAGTTCTGGTGTCACGACCCGGATAGGGGGGCTAGATGTGACATGACGAAGGAGGACCCGAAGACCCTTGATCAAGCCATCATAGCATCATTACACACATCATCAGTTCGGAAGCGCGGAAACTAAACACATAGCACGTAAGTTCTAGGGGATTGGGGACTAGGGACTCAAGCTATGGGAAC